>JAUMHH010182867.1:0-14840 GCA_032359455.1 Chlamys rubida | reverse complement strand
CGATATGTTCGTGTTTGTCTTCTTGTGATAGCGCGGAACTGATGCCGACTTTATAGTGCTACCTCACTGAAACATACAATTCTTACGCCCTACCTGCAGGGGAACTCTAAAAACCAAAAGGACAGCAAAACATCATGCAACAAGTTCGAAATCAAGGAGGCAAACCTCAGCGAATCCTCGCAAGAGGACATTGTGTCAGATTTGTGGGAAACAGGTTGTCAACATGGCTAGACACATACGCGATACCCACGATATAAGTGGCATGCATGATGCTCTCAGGGCGAGTGCTGAGAATAGAGAGGCCAGCAACTCAAAATCGAAGTTTGACACATGCCCCGATGAACAAGAGCAATAAGACTCATTGTAAGACAACGACCGTTGTGGAGAGGGCATTTGGTGCGATTCCAATGTATTCCTGGGGAGGTAAAAAGACTAAATTATCGTTGAATCAAAAGATCAAATTCAGTAATCCTTTTCAATTTAATAAATTCTAATGAACCCCGAAAACTGTTACATCTATCCATATCACAAACACGAATATATCGCAGCCTCCCAAAACACACGCATGCATCTTGCACAGAGGGCCGTCCTTGTATGACCGTAGCTGTTGATAGGACGTTTACTAAACCAAACCAAACCAAACGCTATTTTATACTAACTTAATAAATACCCATACATCTAAAGCTGTGTTTCGTACTTTGTTAACTGTATTAGGAACTTGGGACTTTTCACGAAATTCCTTTGGACTGAATTTTTGCGTACAATATATATTTGAAATAACACCACTTATTCGTACTATGAACATTTTTGGTATTCAAGAGCAATAAGAATGAAAAATCCTATATTTTACATTAAAATTTTCAAAAAGTGTTCCATTTAACTCACATTCTAGATTATTAAAGCACTACATGAAAGAACAGGTTCTTTCCCCAAACATTACGATGCAAAAAACACGATTTTGGCTCCTGCCCCCCTCTCGTAAGGGGGGTACGGGGGGTGTTGTTTTTGAAATCCTAGGTGGCATTTGAGCAGTTTTGAGTGTTAAATTCCAATATTTCTGACCTGAGATATTGATGCTTTTTACTAAGAAATAATGGAAAAAGAGAAAACAACACTTGTTTTTTTAGTTTTTAATATTCATAGAATCCATGAGGAGCTTGTACTGTTTATTTTGAAGCATCAGCAACTCCCTTCTGCTTAATTTCTCCTCTTCCGCATCGGAATCACTTTCTTCTCCACATCTTGCCATCTGCCCCTCTTCTTCCATCTCTTCCTCCTCTGCCTGCCCCTCTTCCTCCATCTCTTCAATGGCCTCTCCTCCGTCTACATTCACCTCCCCTGTGATCTCCATCTACCAGCACTAACAACAGGACCGTAACACCTCTGAAAGTCAAACACACCTGAATTAAAATCAAAAGCATATATTATAAAGTACTTATACATGGTTTGTTACATACTCATACCTTCGATTCTCAATATTATACTTATGTATTTTACTAATATAATCTTACCTTCAACTCATCCTTGTAATAAGGTCTCCTGGCCCTGGATCCACAGGTCAACCATTTCTGCACTGCGGGCATAGGATTGAACTGTGAAACAATAGGAGTTTCCAGGCTGACCAGGACAAGGTCGGATAGGTTCCTGTCACCCAGTCTTGACCTCCAGTCATTTTTTATGACCTTCATACTGACATAAAATAGCCATTTAGTTTTAAGTTACACAAGTAATAATCAATGATGTACTTAAATTCACTAGCTTTTGGCTATTTATCAATATACAATATATATTTCTAAATTGAATAAATTTAAGTGTAATGAATAGTGTAATGGTTTTGTTCACTGCTCAAATTGAGAAACCTCTCTCCGCATCAACGGACGATCCAGGAAGGGCGAGGAGGTAATTCACGAGGTGAAACAAGTTCGGGAAAGACTGACCAAACTGAACCTCCATGGAGCACCATGACATGTTGTTGACCATTTGCTTCCTGAAAATAAATGCAGAACATTATTAGGTTTATAATTATATAATTGGTTAGAATGTTAACATTTTACTTTTAATCTGGTATGTGATTAAAAATACCTTTTACGCAAAGCTGTCTTCAAACCGATCCATTCGGTTTCTATACTGTCCGGATCCATACCTGGGACACATTCTTGGAGGGGAAGTCTGCATGAATCCACTAGCTGGATTATGTTCTCATCTCCCAACTCTATAGAGAATAATTAAAAAAAAGTTAATCATTGAAAATAATAACAACTGTATTACAATGTTAAATAATCTTTTAACGTGTTTGAAGGTTTGGAATATACCTGCCGCTGGTATAGAAAAACATATGCTGGTACTTTGTATTTTAAGGTATGGGAATCTTATTTAAAAAGCAAACCGTTTTGTTTTCTTTGGTTTTATATTATGTAATATATAGATGTAGCTGTAACTTGTAATTCAACACCTGGCAACCTAATAATACCTAGTTGTTCGGTCAGGTCGGGCCATTTGTCAAGGGCAAGAAAGTTGCTCTGGCCAAACACCTTCATGTCGGCGTCAAACCCACCTTGCAGTTTCAAGACAAGTGCATTGAGCAGCTTTTCTCTCTGAGCTTTCACCAAATCCTCTGACTGGGGTGAACCTTCAAAATACTTCCGAAGGTAGGGACCTGGGCTAAATGTAGGGGATGATTAGTGAAAGAAACTATAAGCATCTAGGGACTACAAGCACAAAATACAAAGCATTCCACAGTTATTAGAAAGCATTCCACATCCAAGTTATTAGATAAGCGCAAAACATGATTTACAGATTTAGAGAGCAATTAGTCAGAAAGGTGATTACAGAAGCAGTGAGAAACAAGTATACAAGAAGGCTACTACAATTAGGTGCCTAGCTAAGCCCCATGCAATTATTGATCAGGTTGCAAAATATTCTAATCTATCCGTTTAAGTATACATGTATTATTACTCATATGGTTATTACCTTGTTAAATACCTCTGGAGTACCACTTTACTTGTCTCTAGTTCCTCAAATATGTCGCAGAGGGAGCTGTCTCTCATTTGAATGGCCAGGGACACTTTTGATAGACACTTGACCACATCCATTAGGAAGTTTAGCCAAGTTTTGACATGACGATCATTCAACAGTTTTAAAAAGTTCTTAGCTTTCGCACTGGACTCACTGCTTGGTGTTTGCTGCATCTGAAATACAAAATAATATTTCCAATACTGTTCATGGATCACATTTTAAAAGTGAAAATAAAGTAAATCTTACAGTTGTAATTGTTTCGTAGTACGGGTACATCGTGTTATTTTTAATTTTCCATTTGTTCAAATGTTAGTATGTTACCTGCTCAATGTGCATGATGACACCTTCTCTGCCACTGAGAAGATTTGCCAAGGCCTTCTGGGTGTGAGGTAGCCAACGCGTACCACCTGCACGCTTTGGAATTAGCGGCTTGACACCTAGCGCTTTGAATGCTTCCACAAGGTTCGCTCTGTTCAAGGGACTGTATCTGGGGAAATGTATCATACATCAGTGACAAACAATTAACAGAAGACGTTATGCTTGATTTTACATGTGTTTCAATAAGTAATGTAATCCCACTGTTATTTTATGTACTCACTTGTAAAAAAGATACAGGTTTTGGAGCAGGAGTTCACATCGTTGATGCACAGGTATACCTTTTACTGCATCCCGGTAGGCCAATTCAAGTCTGTATTGAAAAAATAATTATTTAACGCCACAGCATGCATTCATTTACATTTTCAAATTTAAATGGTTCACTATAGAATTGAATATATTAAAATTCAACATTAATCGAATCTTAATATGTGACCAAATGAACAAAACTTGAACATATGTCCTATCTAAACATATCTGAGAAGAATTATTTACCTGTGTGCAGAGCAATGAATGCCCCTGATAAAGGGCCTTTCTGTGCGGTCTGCCATCCGTTTGACGACTCCAGATTTCTGCCCAATCATGACCGAGGCGCCGTCAGTGCCCATCCCAACAAACTTCTGTTGCCACGAGTCACCAAACCGTTCCGTCATGGTATGAAATATAGCCGATGAAATATTGGCTGCAGTGTCGGTGCTGCCTTCGGAACATGTTTCAAAGCAACAAGGAGTGTAGAAACCTATGTTTACAAAGAAAAGTATTGTTAGCTTGTGACAGTGTTATAAGTTGATTTACAACTACAATGTCAAGTATTAAAATTCAGATATCCATTGATATACAAACCAGACTAAGAAATGTTGTGTAGGAAGAAGTTGTGCATTAGTAAAAAAAAAAAAAGGCTAAAAATGATAATGATGGCCACAATTAATGACAATATTATTGTGTGTATACTTAGTGCCACATACCTGCCATATGTCCGAATACCTGTCTTAATTTTTACCCTTTGGATAAGTGTCCCAGTGTGACATTTATTTTCACGCTTTTTGACATTCGTCCCGATAAATCCGGATTTTTGACCCGGTCGCCGGTTTTTATATTATAGTAAATGTAGAAGTGTCTCATAAGCGCTTGAATGTTCAGCGACGATAAAGACTTATCTCTAATGACCACGCTGTGAAAGGTAAGTTCGTCATGAAAACTACTTGCACATCGACATAAATCAGTTTGTTTTACAAAATAGTGTTTGTTTATATGTGTTGCAGGCTTTTGACGTTGCTATCTTTATGTCTATAGATGCCTAGATATCGGCAAAAAATTAACCAGAATAACAAACACTCGTCACCCTCAGATTTAAATAAATGACTTATGATTGTCCCTCCAAGCCCCCGAGGAAATATGGTATGACACTACACATAAATGTTATTGTTCATAAAAAAACATTGAAGTTCTAATAGAATGATATTATACCTGGCATTTCAGTGAGGTCCTGAGATAAATGATCTCGGTCTCTCTGCTTGCAGTGTCGGTGCTGCCATCGGAAATGATTGAAATGAAATTTGCTTTATCAACTATCTCCTTCTGAATATCCCGTTGGGTGTCCGCAATAGTGGTTACAAATTTTTGAGCTGCCTTGTCATTTCTGTAGGTTTTACCAATGTCCAGACCATTAGCTTCATTTAGGCTACATAACCATACAAAATCCGTGTATGGTCGACCTGACTTTGCCATCCCATGGGCTGTCCTAAACAACGTACAGAGTTTCCCTACTCTAGATTTGTCGAGGAGAACTAGCGATTTTGCAGCAATTGACTGGGCAACAGGCATGGATTTGGCATTGAATTTGGCTACATTAAATTTATGTGCGTCTGCAGTGTCGTGTATCCTGATAGTGTCTATTTTGAAGTTGCTGTTACCGGTACAAAATGTACCGGCGGTTTCCAGATCACGACAGACTTTACAAAACATGCTGTTCTTTTCGTCATCGTAAACTAGCCAGCTGAACGTTTCTTGCCAGGCCGTTTGAAATTTACGCTGCCGCTTGGTTTCATACACCTTTGGTGTCTCACGCTTTTCCTCGCTTGTCTTTTTAACTGGTTGGGCCTTTGGTTTTGCCCCAGTAACCCAGCCGAGCAAGGACATTGTTTACAATTCTGAAGGTTCACTCAGTTAACGAGACGCTCGATTGCTATGCTTTTTCATACAAAGCAAGCGCACGAATGACAATGATGTAACATCTATATCAGTACTCCCCTGGTACACTCGGATTGCGTACGTATAGTTCAGGTTATCACAGCTCTCGTAAACATTGAAAACAAATGCCGAAAACAAACAACGATTGATCGATATATATGTTTATAACATGTTAGCAATTTAATGTGATACTAAAAGAGTATTACTAATAGTATTGGTCGTGAAATTTGCAGGTGGTCCACCGGACCACCGCTGTCACACTGCCAGGTAGACCGACAGATTTTTAGGTAGACTCGGTCCAGCGGTCCACCGTTAGTGTCGAACACTGACATTATTCCAACCCTTTGACTAAATGAAGTGACAACCAAATAATTAGCTCCCCCCTCTTTTTTTTCTTCAAACATGCAACTTCTTATGAAAAGGAATCTTTTCATGTATAAACAGAAAACATAAGAGGCATTACGTGTACTCCCATAAAAAAGTTGTGGTATGAAAAGTCCCCAATAAATACCATTGCCGTTTTTCATACCTGCAATGTTGCCAAGGGCCCAGACAGCTTGCTCACATACATTGTGATGAGGAGATGACAGCAGTTTTACAAATGGAGGCACAGCACCTGCCTTCACAACCGACTTTGTCTGGTCACTGGTACCCGAGGCGATATTTGTCAGTGCCCAGGCAGCCTCAAACTGTAGATCTGGCCTACAAAAGATTGATGTATTCGGTTTAAAAATAATTAATAAATAATAATAATGAAAAGAATACTTGTGTTTCAATCATCAGAAAAAATAGGGTGGGTACTGGGTAGGTAGGTAGGCATTTTTTTTACCTTGGAAAATATTTTTACTATGATTATAATATCGAGCTTGAATTCTGACTTTCAAGGTGCATATCACTAAAATACCAATAAAAACTCTAGGGTCGGTAGGGTTGGCATAAGATTTTTTTATTCAGCCTAAAAATAATTGTGTGCAGATATGAAGTGTTACACAATTTCAATCCTATTTCCCTGCTAGATACTAAAAAGAGTAAAGCAGAAGTCGCCCGATACTAATTTCCAGTTGCTATGTTGGAACATAGCCGCTTCAGTGATTGAGGGGAGGTAATTCTTACATGGTATAAGGTTTTTTTAAGTAACAACAGCATTGAGGATTTCACAATGTTTTTCCTAACTCATTTACCCCTTGAGACACATTTGAACTCTTCCAATTCAAAGGTTGGAATATTTCATTATGAAATTTCAGGTATGAATGAGTTAATAGATTACATTATCTTAAATAAGCAAAATGTATTGCTTTTATGGGGGGGGGGAAATTCTAACATTTCATGCATTAATGTCATTTAATGTAAAGATCATTACACATATAATTATTCAAACAGTTCAATTCCTATCCAATGAATTCACAGATGGTACAGGGAGAGTTGAGATATAGGTGACGTTGAGGCCTCTTTCTGACGTGCAAATTATTTTTGGGGCTTGTGGGAGTATTGCCAATAGAACACGTTGAATGTACTGGATTTTGATTTCAACAAAACAGACAGTACGTTCTTTGTCCTATTTGTTATTACCAACAATCTCAAGCTTCAAGTATATTCCATATTTTCTTTTAAATTTAAAAACAAATTATAAAAAAAATATCAATATTTTTAAATAAATAATCACAAATCTGATATACAAATGTGATAATTGGAAATTTTTGTTTGAATTTGGAAAAGCATATTAAGTGAAATGAAGATTCTTTGCACATCTATTCAGAAAAATGAGGTTTATTTGTGTGCAAGTATATTTGGGTTGAATCTTATCTGTGTAACGATGCTGTATTCAGTTTTCCAGTTGATTAACCTGTGTTTGTAATCTAAAGTTTAACTTACAAAGTAGCTGCTGATTTTATATTATATTTATAGACTCACCTGTGGTCTACTAACAAATATTATCTCCCTCCCTATAAAGTCATCTGTACTTATCTCCCCTTTTTTCAAGGTCGTCTGTATTAACAAGAATCATATGATGTTTTCTATAATACCAACATTCCTTGGTTTTCTTGAAACAATCCTTATTACAAACACTATCACAGTATTTTTATGTATTTTTTTTTTGCATGAAAGTTTGTGTTTCCAAACATATATAATGATTCGTTGTATTCTATAAATAGAATTTTCTTCCCAATTATTTCCCCAGTGGAAATGCAGAAACGGAAATATCCTTTCCCATTTATTTGATAAAGGTAGTACCCCATAGTCTTGGACACTGGTAGATGGCTTTAAACTTCACTGTCATTATAAGCTGATCAATATATTCTTCATGCTCAGGGCAGAACAGATATATTGATTCAAACCAATGTCCTGTAATTGGGTTACAATCATATTTGTATATAACATCCAGAATTGATTGTCATACCTGAAGGAACAGTGTGACAGTTTCAGGATTCTATTAACTAATTCATCCCTGAAATTTTATAATGGACTATTCCAACCTTTGAATTGGAAGAGTTCAAATGTGTCTTTAGGGGTGAATGAGTTAAAAAATCTGAACAGGAAGCTTTACATTTGAGACTATATATATATATATAAGGATATTATTTTAAGAAATAATATGTTTTTCAAATATGTAAGTTTTCCTTGTTTAGTTGTGTTTCAGTTTATAATGGTGTTTAAAATTTGGGTGTCTTTAGGCAAAAAAAACACTTCACATGAATTTATCAATATCTTTTCCATGTACAATGTGTTTCTACTGTACATGCAGACATAAAAGTAATGAGGAATATAAAAACAGATACAACTGCGGTGATACATTTTGTTAAATACACACGACACAATGTTGTCATGATTCCTTCTTTGATCGACGTGTAATGTGTGAGGATGCCTGCAAGAACACGAGGGACAAGGGTTGACAAGCGGTCGTGTTTGTAGACTGATACAGTGATTAACATTGATTGAACCTGATACTGATGTTTGCAGCCCCGCCATGTATTGTGCTGTAGATGTACCCCTCCATCTGTTCCCTTGTTACCAATAGTCTGCTAGTATTGTCCTCCTCTTCTTGTAGTTGTCTGGTGTCTATTTAAAATTCATTACCAGGTGGCAGATATAGGAGGGAAAATATTTTATCAGTTAATAATGCTGTGAGAATTTTTCAAAAAAAATTCCCGAAAAATCCATGAAATAAATATGGTCGCGACCGTGGACTAGATTTGAATTGTTACTGTGTATAGTGCACATCCTTTCTTGATATTCTCATTTTTCCATAAAAAAAAGTGTGCACTATATATACACGAATATTTACAGTACGTACATTTCTGTTGTTTTGAATATCAATTAAAAACTAAAGAAATATCCAACTGTTCAATAGATTTAAGTAAATTTGGAAGTCATGGATTTCTGTTCTGGCTTCGTTTAATACTGTACATTCATATATCTTGCACAATGTATATTACACACCTAGATCAGCCACCAAAGCACCCGTCTCCTTCAGCTCCGTGTTGGTGTTAGTTTTGTGTTGTTGACGATTTACTACTAACCTGATATTTCATACAGTGTATATGTTCATTTTGATTTTATGTTGGAAAAAAACCAATTATAATTTTTTTCATCATTATAATTTTTTATTAAGTTGAAATTTTCCTGGTGACTTAAGTGGCTTTCCCATTGCACAAGTGTATATTTCTGTTTGAGAATCGAAGTGTATGTAGAAAATAGAGTGTAGATGATTATCTTTTTGAAGTAGCTGTAGTATTACCGGTACCGTCCCTTTTTAAGCCTGTACTTCCACTATCATAGTGGTATTTCAGAGTGCTCGGTGACAAAACATGCATAAATGGATAAAGGCAAACTTGTGTTCACAAGAAATAGTGTATTTGATAAACTGCAGTAACTAAAAAGGCAAGCATTTGTTGACCATAGCTTCCATGTTGGAGCTGGAGTATGACGAAAAAACAAACTTTTTAAATGAAGAAATGAAATATATGCTCGGCTTACCGTTTTGAAACCTAATTATATAAATACTTACCCCAGTATAATACCATTAATGTGAACAAATAATCTTTTACAAATTGGTAACCTTTAGTTTATGATTGATTGTCAGGTAATTCAAACTTTCCTTGCTATTACCTGTAGTATTCAGTGTAATTCTACAACGTAAAGTTTCATGTTAATTTTGAGTGAAATATATCTGATCTTCAAAGACATGTAGATAGTGGACGTGTTGTATTTATATGAGTTGTGGTGTGTTTTTGTTTTAGACTTAATATCTACGAACACATTCCAGATATTGATAGTGACAGGTTTGGGTGTGTAGACTTTCATTTACCATATCTATTCAGAATTATAACCAACCATAGCTTCGCTAGCTCTATTTGCTTTGCAATGGATAGGCCAGCTAGTGCATAATAAGGGAGATACGTTTTTTTACAGGAAATACTGCTTAACACTTTCACCAGCTTTGTCATTGAGCTGGATATTTGGGGGAAGGGTGGGGCTAATAACATGTTCACAAACTAACATGAGATAAAAACTTGCATGTGTGTTTAATTTCTACAGCAATATAGTACTAACAGGACTGTAAGTGTGACTAGAGCAGACTTGTGTAGTACTAACAGTATCTGTGTGACTAGGACAGACATGTGTAGTACTAACAGTATTTATGTGACTAGAACAGACTTGTGTAGGACTAACAGTATCTATGTGACTAGAACAGACTTGTGTAGTACTAACAGTATCTATGTGACTAGAACAGACTTGTGTAGGACTAACAGTATCTATGTGACTAGAACAGACTTGTGTAGGACTAACAGTATCTATGTGACTAGAACAGACCTGTGTAGTACTAACAGTATCTATGTGACTACAACAGACTTGTGTAGTACTAACAGTATCTATGTGACTAGAACAGACCTGTGTAGGACTAACAGTATCTATGTGACTAGAACAGACTTGTGTAGGACTAACAGTATCTGTGTGACTATAGAACAGACTTGTCCAATAGTCTTAACAGGAAAACTGTGGCGAAAACCGACCTCAATGTAGTGCTAGAGCTAACAACAGGTGAATTAGTGTGGCTAACCTATATTGGCATTAAAGGTGTGTAAGTGTGGCTAAACAGATTGGCTTTTATTGCACTGTATAAAATAATGATAAATAATATAAAACGTACTAGCTTAATTATACACACAGAAAGGACTTAGTGTGTTCTGTCACAGTATATATATACCTTAATGTCACAGGACCACAGCTTGTATGGTTTCTAGCTGCATTTTAACAACTTTTGTATTCAAAGTCATTAAAGTTTAAAGTCAAAGATCATTTATTCTTTCTCACATATTTTTAATTTCATTTTGTCTTTCCCATACACACATAAAGATATTAATTCCAGTAAGGATGAAAAAGGTAACTTTTCATTTTGTATTGACTAAATTAATCTTTTTTCAGATAAACATACTTAGATTTTCATGAGTTTATTTTGCAAAATATTTCACCCTGTGAAATAATGTTTAAATTGTTTAATTGATCTGACAAAAACATTGAATTTCATGTTGTAGACATTGAAAACCATTATTGAAAACGAAAAACAAGTTTTGATAAATTTGTCAGAAATACATAATGTATTTCTGTATTTTTTTTCGGGAGAGGTTGGTAGGGGTGGGGGGTGATACTTGTAGTGTTACAATTATAACCATATTTAGGGTACTGTGACATCTAAGGATTAACATGACACTTGTGTGTGTTTACGATGCTTTCTAATGTGTGTAAGCTCAGATCACCGGTTGTGTAACATACCATGTGTTGCAGAGGACATCGTGACAGCTTAATTGAGGATGAGCTCAACGACCAGTTTGTCTCGCCCTCACAACAGTAAGCGGACAACAACCAATTCCAATATACCCACCCACAACACAACGAGGACGCCAGCCAAAACCTTTCCAATGTTTTTCATCATTAGCCAAAACTCTGAAATTCCTTTACCGTACATCAGACAGAATTGTTCTTCTGGTTGTCATCATTTGCACGACAAATGCTGAAATTTTCCCTTTTATTTTCTTTTTTATTTAACATCATACTAAATCTTGTCCACAAATATTGTGTTTCTTTGTCGGTGCTCAGCATATTGGATTCACAAGTATTATCGTATGTCCTGACTCTAAAACATATAATTGGCCACAGATGAAGATCCAAGTCACATTCATAAGCAGACTCTAATATTCTTACCCTGTTTTTATTGATAATTTTTTGCGAGATTCATTATCTCTATCCTGAACAAAGAACAATTTTTGCGCTTTCCACCTTTCTATGAAACTTAGAAAAACGATCACAATATCCCAAACCTATGATTATTTTTTTGAGATTTTCTCTCTGCTATTAATTTTTGAAAGAATATTTTTCAATCAAAGGTTTATCCCATTCCCTTAACTTGTAAATATAAGTTGTACGAGAAAGAAAAATTAAAAAAAAAAAAAAAAAAAAAAGTTGTATGCATGACTTCGGTAAAGGTGACACATTAATCTTGCCACCTGGTATGGCTGTGTGTCCTTGCGGTGTCGGTGGGTGGCTGTGTTACTGTTCCATCACAGTTGTTTGGTTGTTGTGTTATGGTTGAGAATGTTGAGTTATGTTGACAGCAGTGTCGTGTCTACGAACATCACCCACAATTCTACACTAATCTGCATGGCAGACCTCACTCACAGAAATCTTGTGTTATGCAATACACCATACCATTGACATCCCACATTTGTCTTCAATCCAACCTCACCTAACTTAATTCGGCCAATGATCGGATGATCTTGTAGCATACCTAGCCGGTCTATAGGACTATCATTAGTAATAATTCTGTATTGAGAATGTTGTATAAAGTTGCACAATTCCAGCATGTACTAATTAAAAAAAATAGATATGTAAGGAAATTAAAATGGGGGTAACCATAGTTGGTCTGTCAAGCAAGGAAGATAATCAGTCATAGTAAAATGAATGCTAAGGGATGTTACTGGATTTCTTCTGTATTTTAAATTTGCAAAATGATCTGAATTTCGGGGTAAAATGTCATATAAAGAAAACGTTTTTGAGATTTACATAGTATTTACACCCTAAGTACTGACATAAATATTATATTGTTTGGTAATATAATTGTAAATATAGTTTTCGTATACGTCTATGAAAGAATGAAGGAATTGCATGATGTTTGACAGAAAATATGATTACTTTGTTGTGCAAAATATCAACTGAAAGCAGTTTGATAAAGGGAGATAATCCGTTGATAAAGGGAGATAATCCGTTGATAAAGGGAGATAATTCGTTAGCCTTCCATAGTGTGCAGTGGTGATTTTTAAGTTGACAGCCATTTTACGTGTCTATTCCTTGCCATCAGTAATCCACTATCAATCCTGTCCAGATTTGTGTGCAGTGGTATTACTGATTCAACATTAACAAGGACAGATTTGTTTGATCAGTAACAGAAATTCCTGATTAAAACCTGTATATTAGTAATGACACATGAGTCCACAAAAGTCCAGTACATGACTTTCCATATTCCCTACGAAGCCCTTTCTTCAATATTTAACAGAAACGTGTTTGATAATATTAATACAGATAAATAGTTTTAAGACGTATGTATTGTTTGTAGTTTCATATTTATTGTATACTGTGTAATGTTAGAACAAGACTTCCTGTATGAAGGATCCCTGTACCACTGCTAAAAACTTAAGATACTGCCGGTATGCATTCTAAAGATATCTTTCCGGTATGACTATAGCTTTAAAAAATCATTTCTGAAAAGAAATATATATACCTTGTGGGACTTTTATGAAAACTTTATAATAGAGATGAAATTAACCGAAAATAATCAACGATAGTGTTCTGAGTGTAAAATTTCAGCAGGGCTAGACTACGATTTGGACCCTGGATTACAGATTGGTGCACTATCCCCCTCAACTGAGTGAGCCACCTGGTCAATGGAAATGTCCCGGACCAGGGAGGTTATTGTAAATATGAAAAACCACCGTGCAGTGGGACAGGGATCCTGAATGATAAAAACCACCGTGCAGTAGGACAGGGATCCTTAATGATGAAAAAACCACCGTGCAGTGGGACAGGGATCCTTAATGATAAAAACCACCGTGCAGTGGGACAGGGATCCTTAATGATAAAAACCACCGTGCAGTGGGACAGGGATCCTTAACCTGTTCATTTTGAAGTTGTTTTGTGGTGAAAAAAGAAATGGTCAGCTGATAGGCAAACTGCATGAACAGGGAAATACCTTTTAAAAGGAAGCAGTGTAACGTTTTGTTTTATTTTTAATAAATACCCTGGTAATGGTTACGAGTAGAATAGAACTAAGTTTACCTGAGTCGAATAACCCCTCTGGACAAAAAATATTAAGAATAATTCATATTGATTAACTCCAATATTCCCACAAATATTTGTGCTAAATAACATTTTAATACTTAATCATACCCCCTGCAAATGACGTTTGGGGGGGGGGTCTAAAGGAATCAACCTGTCGGTTCGTCTGTTCATTACTAAATGGTTTGTTGGGATTTGTTTTGTAACCTGGCACAGTGAAAATACATCCTTTGTAGATGTGCTTGAAGAAATGAATTTGTGATTAAAATATTTTTCCTTGAGTTATGGCCCTTGAAACTTTAATTTCTGATTCAGAAACCATATAAACGCAACTCATTCTTAAACGTTTGTTGGATTTTTTTTGTAACTTTGCACAGTGAAATTGAAAGCACATCATAAAATTATATAGATGTGTAAGGAGGAATGGATATGTACAAAACCCCCTGCAAACAAAGTTTAAATATCTAGATAAAATGAAGTGGGGGCGTGTCTTTTCTTAGTTTCTCTAGTTAACTTCAAAGACATCTTTACAACATAGACTATGGGTGGTCAGGTGGCGCAGTGGATAACGCATTTGCCTTTCACCAAGGTGGCCGGGGTTTAGTTCCCAAATCGGACATGAAAAGGTATTAGGTTGACCATGCAGGTTTTCTCTGGGTACTTCAGTTTCCTCCCACATTAAGACCCCCCTCCCCTCTCCCGTGTGCTAACATCCGGGCCAACAAGAGTGAGTATTATAAGTTGAAATAAATTGTTTCATAACTGTTGTAAAATAAACAAAAATAAAGGTTAGATTATACAACATAGACTATGTATTACATCTATTTCCTGAGCATGATAAATGTATATGCATTATAACAGACTGTGTACTATTTTAAACAATTATTATATTGGCTGTAATTGTCCATTGGCTGTACATATATATACAAGTA
>JAUMHH010182856.1:0-14841 GCA_032359455.1 Chlamys rubida | reverse complement strand
GTCTCATAGATGTTTGATATAGACAGGTTTACTGTACCTGTGTACAATGGACACTTTCAACAGTCACACAGGCGACTGATATAGACAGTTTATATAATGGACACTAGGTGTCTGATATAGACAGTTTATATTAATTGACACCTTCAACAGTCACACAAGTGTCTGATTACAGATAGGTACTGTCCTTTTGTACCTATTCTTATTCACATGTTTGATTTGACAGTTTCTCATACACACCTGACCAAGAACGGTAATTTTTACAATTATAAGGCGTTTAGGTTATTCAATGAGTGTTTTTCAGTTTTACTACGATAAGGGGGGATAAATCATGTCGTACTCACACCACTGTCATTAATTGGCAATTAAACTAATAAAACAAACATTGTAATAAAATACACGTGGCTAGTATCTATATTTGTAAGATCCCGCCTGATAGGTTGTGACAGCTGTGAGCGCGCCAGTGATTGGCTGGCGTAGAAGCCGTGACCCCGACTGCCTGAGATAGTTTGACAGAGTTACACATACTTCACAACTACATGTGCAGTGCTGTGTAGCGTTCGGTTTGTGTGGACTAATGCTTCTCGAAACATGGAATATTTATGCATGAAATGGATTGAAAATGGATGAGCCTGGCTGGGAGTAATGTCCAACGTGAAGGTAGCGGTGAGGGTGAGACCCCTGAGTGAAAAGTAAGTTTTGACTGCACTAGCTAAATGAATTACTACAACGTAACGCGATAGCTTATGAATGTCGAGAAATATGCCGGATAGCTTTGTACCGGGGTGATGTGAATGCTGTGATTTATCGTTACAGAGAACGGGAGAAAAATGCCAAGTGTATTGTGGATGTTAGTGGGGACACGGTCAGTGTGGAAAACATCAAGGTAAGCCTTATCGCACCTGTGTATTGGAGGCTGGACACTCACGAGCGCGCGTGCTGTAACCGGCTCGGTTCACACTAACGATTGCTTATAATCTGTTATAGACGATGTGTATTGACAAGTAAATTAATCTAAAAGTAGTAATCTTATAAATCAGCTCAATATTTAAGATATACAGTTTAATTAAACTCAGAATAAAATAAATTGGGGGAAACACTGATGTAGCTGTACTGTCTGTACATCTAAACATTCACGAGAAATGAGATCAATTAAATTGGGCCGTGGTATGAAGTTACAGCAACTTAGAAAAACAGCCACATACAAATGTATAGCCAGTAGCAAGTCATACTTATCCCAACTACCTAATTGGTAATGACCTAAATTATCAGATATGTGTTTTTGATTTGTATCAGAGAGGTCCATATACTTAACATCCAACCCCTAACAGTTCCTTCTTAGGTCGTGGTACTTTACTTACTCATCCAACCCCTTAGTTTCTCATCCAGAAAGTGGTATGTACTGAATGGCCGCCTTAGGCATGCTTCCCTGCTCTGACAAGGTTTTACTTACCCTGCCCCACTGCTCCAGACCCTATCCTTACTCATCATAGGGAAGCCTACCTTCTTTACAGTGTAAGAATTTGGAAATCTCCATCACATACTTTGAGCTAAAGATGTCTCATTAGAAAATAATGTGCATCTGAAATAACCAGAGTCCATTCTAGCATACTTACCTATTACCTTTATTTTTTTTTAGTAAAACTGGAAAAAATATTAAATGTCCAGAAGTGACCTCTATTAAGTGATAGTGTAAACAAGTTTAAGTTGTTCTATATGCAGGTATTTAATTTTAGTAACAACATGTTCTAGGGAGTTCAAATATAAAAAATAAAAAAAGTTGATAAATCGTGAGACTCCCTGTGATATATATAGAGAATTTGGAAGTATGTTATGTATTATGGAATACCTTTATAAAGAACATTACAAGTATGATGTTTACTTTAAAATAATTTTATTGATCTTTCGCCTGGAATATACCTATATAACCATGCCTGTATATCTAGCGTTTATACATGTCTACCCACTACAATAGGTGTGTCAACACTTCGACCAAACCCTTGCCCTATTGGCATGTGTCCAGTTAGTTTTATTTTCTACCAGGTTTGTACACCCTTTAACATATAAACCTCCCACTACTGAGTTTAAACGCTTGATCCTAACTATTTCTGTATAGTGTACTATATACTGCTATAGTCCTAGTATTACTCTATAATACTCAGCATATGTGTTCTACAATACCTATAAATGACCATATTGTGTCGGTGTAGACCTGGCTTTATGGTGTTGAGGAGATCCTACTATTGTTGTCATTATACTATTGAAAACTCATACCGCTATTTACAGCTTTCAAATAACAAACAGTTTTTCCAATTTACAGTAAGAAGAATCCAACCAAACCCCTTTTTTCCCCTTTCGATTTGGGATAAGAGCATTGAAGCTTACACAAGCTTATATAGAGATAAGTGTTGTTCAAGAATGGAAATCATTAACCAAATAAAAAATGTGTTTAAATGTTTTGGTGATTATAAGATTTGGGGGTGGCTGTCAATGAGAAGATTTGAGATAAGCAGGCGTTGTAATGGTGTTGTGTGGTATTGTGTGGTACTGCGGGAGGTGACGAGCGTATACACAACTTAGTGGTAGGCTTCCTCACAGTTTACTCAGAGAGATCACTTAATCGGATAGCATGCAAAAATTAAATTGTCAGCAGTCTCAATTTAAAAGACAAAATCTTGTCAAGTATGGCACCTTGGCATAATTGTATTCTGTCCTAACACCCGTTTGATCACTTGAAGCAGGTCAGATGATAGCTGTTATATATGTATGTTACTTACTTAGCAGGCACAATAGGGTTATGTGATCAATATTAAGTTCGTCAAAATCATCTGGAACATATTTCAAGATAATGGCTTAAAACCTGGCATAAGAAAACATTGACGATTGATCAGGAGTGATAAAAAAGGAGGTTAGCTCTGATACACAGTGTGGTGTAGATCGAGTTATGGAACGCCGCCACACAAAATGTTGGAAAAACACTGGACTCTTTTAATATCAATCAACAGTATAAACACATGGCAGAACTTTTAAACTTTTGAATGAAGTAATAAATCAAAAGGTTACAAAATATGTGTAATCATTTTGTATCATTTGTTATCAAAAGAAAATATGACAGAACTTGATATTAATTACAATAGACTCACAAAAAGGCAAATATAAAGGTATTGGGATACAGGTAATAAAACACGTAGGTCACATGATTTGGCAGTTTGTATATCATATCGTATTATAAGGCATGATATTGATATCTGTTTTACAAATGTGTTTCTTTGTTACAAGTAATCTGATTGGCTTAAGCTTACAACATTGACACTGATAATAGGAATTGGTGTCATGTTTAATGTTTTGATATATATATAGAGTGATCTTTGTGTTGGTTTAAGAAAGAATTTGTTAATATTTATATTGTTTTAGACTCTGATACACATTTTCTATATTAGGTTTTAGATTAAGAGATATCAAATGACTGAAATATTAAAGTATCAATATCAGCTTGCATTGGTATACAATCCTATTGTGACATACCACAACACATAGAGAAATGTACCAAGAGAAGAAACGGTCTGTAATATGTGATTCAATTTGAAATATTAAACAAATTCCAATCCAGACTTTTTCAAGTTTCTGAATCAGGATCTTGTATATGACAGACATTTGTATGTTTCACCATCAAATCCATAAACTAAACTGTATTAATGTGATTTTCTGAATAGTACAAATGATATTGCCATTAACAACGTATGTAAATTCCAGACAATTTTTAAAAGAAAAACTAAACTTCCTAGGGTAATAAATTGTAAGTGTGTTTTCATATCATTGCATAAACACATGCACCGGTATCTTCTCAACACTTAGTAAGATATTGGAATAACGTTAACTGGAACTTCATTAAGATGTTGGAGAAATGTGAAACTAATTGTGCTCATATACCAGAAAAACTGTTAACTTTGCATAGACAGTACAAATACAATTGAGAAGTACGAACAAAAGATGAATTTATCTGGTATCCCTTTAATACATAACATAATTATATAAAGGAGAAATTATAATAGGTCACAATTAGTATATGTAATAATAGCACATGTTTTTTCTTTTAGACAGCATTTTCATTGAAGTACATGTAATTGTGATTCAGCAAGGGATTTATCAGACTGTGGGATATTACTAGTAAATGTATACTGCCATTAAGGTTATGTGTACATATGCATTTAGAAATTAATTTTAGCTGCTTGGATTTTGAAGATACAGGAATTCATTTTTATGTTGTGTTGTAAAACAAATAACTTTTATCAGAGGTAGCTCTTCCTACAACACTGAGCGTGGAGAAGGACCCGCCCCCTTTGTTCTCTGATTAGAAAAAAACTTGTAATAATCTTCAGCTGAATTCCTTTAAAGGATGATGAAATATTCAGAAGTTTCTACCTGTATTTTATCTCAAGCTTGAGAAAATATTTCTGTATTTGCCTGTATTTCAATTTGTAGGTTGATGGTCAGTCGGACTTTGGAGATAGTCGGGAGAGAGTGAAAAACTTCACATTTGACTATTGCTATGATTCCACTGTCGAGCCAACCTCCCCAGGCTTCGCCTCACAGGAACTGGTAAGTACTCTGTGTAGACTCTACCTGAGAAGGAGAATGTACTAGTGCTTACATAACTGAGGGAGTTGTAGATAAAGGACATAAGGTTGCTAAACCTCTGTAACAGGAAATTAAAGAGAGTAGGTAGTGTGCTCCCAGCTTCCCAGTCCCCTGTACCCAATTAAGCTAAAGGGAGATTCCCTCTAGCATGAAGGCAACTGTAATCTTGTGTACAATTACTGCAGTACCTCATTTATCAAGGCTCTTATCATCAGAGCTTCATCTTCCAGATACTTATATTGAGAAATTTAATAGTTTGTATGTGACTTCTCTAGATCTTTTGTTTTGGATATTAACACCAAAATATCCTGATTCTACCTCAGCATTAATATATTGGGATCAGAATTCACTTTCTTTGGATTGACCAATGACTATTTGTGTGTGATGACCCCGATCTGGAGTTTTTTACTGTCCAATTTTTTTTGTATTAAATGTACTGTTGTAGTAGTGTTAAATTGAATATTTGTTGTACCCTTCAAATATAAAAGTTGCTATTTCTGAACATGAAACCACAGTAGAAATCTTTAGGTGGATACAGTTTGGTTCATACTGCATTCCTATGATGTTTAGTGTTTCATGATTTGTAACCATATTACAGAGGTGATTGTTGTGTTGACAAGCAAACGAGAATGTTGGCAAGAACTAAAAAATAGAACTTTTACATATGTAACCCTGATAGTAGGATTGTGAGTTTTCAGTAGATCAGCAAATGTTGTAGAAAGATGCAAAGTAGCCTAGAAATCAACTGCCTAAACACATATCATGATCATTGACTGTAGTAGGCATGTATAGTGCAGTATTATAAGCAGAGTCAGGAAGTCACAAATATTTTAAAAGTTTGTCCTAATTAAAAGCACCTGTTAGATTGGAGTTAATTGTCTTGTCAAAAACCCCAGATAAGTATATTTATACCTAACGAGGCAGGACTTTGTTCGTCTGTGCATGATCTCTGGTACAAGTTGGAGGCTTAACTTGAAGTAGACTGACTCATGTGGTAGAGAAAATAGCACTGAACAGATCGTATCTGGAGGTAGGTCGTTTTATATTGAATATCTATAAATATCACTAGTATCTTTTTTATTTGCAATTGAGAAAATAGAAATGGAATTTCAAGTTTTTAAGTTCAACACCTGTATTGGTTTACATGATAAACAAACACACAACAGAGAAATACTTAAAGAAGTACATTTCACGAGTACAGCTGTTCTAGAACCCACAGGAGGTTACTGTTTGGTAGGGTCCTGATATTAATGTTCTGATTGTGTATTGGGCGGGATACATGTTACAACTATACATGACTGTTCAATGAGGTACAAATGTAAGCCTCATACCTGTACATAGACAGTGTTGGTTGTAGACTGGTATGATATATGTTTATGTAATGTACGTTATACAACTTACTGTGAAGGTTTGTTGGGCTTTATAAAAATATTAACCCACCATCATTAGTAAAAACAAATGATGGGAGAAAGTTTGCACTATCATTCAAGGTGAGGGGAGAGTTACACTATAATTACAGGGGAGCTCGAAGGGCACTATGCTTCCAGGGGAACACTACCCTCTTGGGGACAGGAATAGGAGAAGTGTGGAGGGGGGGGGGGGGGGGTGTCACGATCTCCCAGGGGAAGACAAACTGAACAACACCCTCCCAGAAGGGGAAGAGGAGCACTATATAGCCTCTGGGGGATGGACTCGGGGCTTGGGCCACTAATAGGATATCTTGTTGATAAAATGTATTGATGTTGATCCTACACACATGTACTTGTAGGTATAAAACATAAATCATGACAGATTAGCATTGTATGAGATCACAAATTAACAAGCTTTATTTGTTGGAAAGGCCAGAGAGAGGTTGGGACAGAAATAGGTTTATTTACAAGATAAATATTTTGAATATGTCTGTAATATTGTAAAATTGTAATATCTCCAATCCCTCAAACACCATCAAATGGCAGTTTGTTAGTCAAAATCATTTAATCAATACACATATATATCAAAACGGATAGAAATACGCGCTTGTTTCTCAGTCTACTAATTCTCCGCCACCTGCGTTATCAATGAGATTACAAGACTTTTGCTTGTAGAAAAGTCTTTATTATTTCAAAGAGGTAGTCAGACAATCAAACAGTCAAGTGTTTGTACTGCATTAGTTAAACTTTCATGTATGAGACATGAAATAAAAATATCACACATATTTTAGTTTGCTTTATATTGAATCTTTTCGTTATTGAAGTACTGTTGGTACAGCTATTGTGTGTGGTGTGTCAGTTGTTGTACGGTCAGGTCTAAACCTTTGTTGACTGTTTTCCTGTTGTAGTTATATTGATTATGTCGAGATACAGTTATAAGTACACATGTATCTGACTTTGTTGTGGTTTGTCATGTCAATTTTTCAGTCATTTGATAAAGAAAGTGTTTTGGTAAAGAAGGTGTTTGAACTAAGAATAAGATATTTTGAGTTCGTAATAAGGGAATTCCACCAGATAGAATATCACATTCTGTAACTTTCGCCTGTACCTGTTTGTAAGTCTATATACGTACATATATAACTGTTAAAGGACCTTGACGGTTATTACGACACAGTATATCTTGCAATGTTCCAGTATTTCAAATGTGTGAAAAACAGCTTGAATATTGAATTTGGTTTCAAAATAAGAATAAATAATATATTGTTTCAAATTTACCAATTATCTGTGATGGATTCTTTATAAAGGAAACCTAATAGGACAGGTGCCCTTTGTTCTTATTCTCTCACATTTTTACTGTTCATCACGCTTGCATTTTGATCTTAAGAAATATGTGTATATGACAGTCTTTTGTCCTTAATTGTAGTATACAAAGATACAGTGTGTGAAGTTGATTTCTAACACATAAAAGCTGTTTGGTGTTCGTTGTTCGGTCAGCCAATTTTACTGTTCATCAGGTTGGGTTAAAGTAGTAATTGAATTTTCTGCATGATTGATATAGATTTACAAACCACATCTTGTGTTGGAGCTAGGTCTGGTATGGTAAAGAGCTTGACATTTACAATAAAGTGTTGTTGGCTCAGAGAATGACATCAATAGTTCAATTATTTGGCCAGTGGGTGTGTAATTTTATAAGTGATCATAAAAATCCAATAAGAACTTGTTCTAACATTTTTCGGAGGTGTAATTTGGCCAGAATTTGTGTTTTCGTATTTACAGCATACTTTCTGTATTTTACCATTGGCCATGGTGTAATCAATATACAGATGATACCCATTGATTGGTATTGGCATGTTTGATATTGCAGATATAAGAGTTAATATTAGTAGATTATATTGTTAGATACAGCTGCAGTAAGCTCTATAAAGTCATTTAGACAGAACAACAGTAGCGTTTTGAATTGGGTACCATAGTGATGCATCCAGGTTAAAGTTGTAAGTCGCAATGTGTTTGTACAATTTGAAAGATGTGAGGAATGCATCTGTTTATATTGAGTTTGGGGTGATTGATTTCTGACCCGAGTAACAACCCCTGGCCTACCTGACTGTAGCACTAATGGTTACTAATGGAGTGACCTGCTGGTAGGAATAATTCCACATCAACACCTGCTGACACAACAGTGTGTTCTAGCTCTTAACCTCAACAATAATTGACTAATTTCAAACTGGTTTCAGTTGGCAATCATAATTGAAATGAAAGCCAACTGAAAGCTGTTCACTTTGTATATTCACCGTTATTTGAATATTTCGAGGGTCTGCAGTGTTCGAGTGGTTAATTAAGGCATCTATGGTCACTAGCCATCCACTACTGGGTCGCAGGTTCGAGGCCTACGTGGGGCAGTCGCCATGTACTGGCCACAAGTCAATGGTTTTTCAACGGGTACTCCGGCTTTCCTCCACCATAAAATCCTAGCATGTCCTTAAATGACTGTAGCTGTTAATAGGACATTAAACACTTACAAACCAAATCAATTATTTTGATCTGACATAAAATGAAATTGGTTTATCAAAGGAATGCAGTTCAAATCAAGCATGCATTTATCCATTGTGGATGCTTTTGTAATAAATGGAATGGCCATCTCGTATTATTGCACATAATTAACCATTACGTATATCATGATGCAAAACAATCACATCGACAGTTTGCCCATGGCAGTTATAGTTCATCGCTAATTTGGTAAGGTTATATAATGATAATGAGTCTCCCTAATTCAAATTGACAAGTTTGAACCAAATTTTAAAAAAATGACAGCTTTTTTCATGTGAAAAGTTAAATTTTTCAAGGTGCATTGTTTGAAAGTTTGTCACTTGTAACAATTGAGTCTCAACTTTTTGTCGTGTGTTTGAGTAGATATATGCATGTAAAGTTATTTAATTTTTGACATTTGATGCTTATATTGTATATGGCCATACCAGTGTAAGGGAGTATCTAATTTGGTGTTGTCCTGTTCTTTGAGGGGACAATTTGTGTCAGCTCTTCAGTAATTCTCCTAAAAGACTTCATAAGTTTTACAGGTGAAAGAGTAGGTGGCATGAATTACTAGTAATTAGTGTGTAGTAGTGTCTCGTTACAATCAAGTCTAACAAAAGTGGTTACAAACCTGTACAGATTTACCAGCTAGCCCACACTTGGCCGTCAAACATCAATGGATATTGATACTTTATCTTTCTATCTCCTCTAACTCCACAAAAGTCAAACTTCTGTAGGGATCAGTTTACTTTTGAAATGTTTTCATTCTTGAATTTTAAAAGTACTGGTGGACTAGTCAGACCCTAATTGATTATTGAACGTAATTATTGGCAGTGATAATGTCAGCTTGTTACCGTTATAATAGTGTACTTGTACAGACATTACAGTCACTGTGATTGATGTATACAGTAAATTGTTTGTTAAGTTTATTCACTGGTATTATGTACAGTAGACTAATGATGTCTGTAGTACGTAGACAACTGTTCCTGACATTCCTACTGTACTGTGTATATTGATTATGTACAGTCAGGCTGTAATGATTCATATTTCTGGTCAAGATTCCACTTCCTGTTGTTTTATGAATGGAAATAATTATATATCTGAATCAGTCCATTGAAACTGGTAAATTACTAATAAATCTGGGTCTTTATACAATGTATATGGTTTGTAAGAATATCATAGATTTATTATATATCTGAGGTTTTGTTGCATTAAAGGTATTTATTAATTTGAAATTTAGATAATAAATGTGTTATGTTTGGTTAGAAAAATATATAGAGGGAGTGCAATTGGAAATACATAGATGAAAGGTCTTTTTCAAGTTGTTTTTTAATGGGTACCAAAAATGTTTATTTTGACATATGATTATAAACTGCCCAACCCTACCACCACTATATATTCAACCTTGTGACTATTATATATAGTTGTGAAAGATTAATTTTTTATGGCTAAAAATTCCAGATAGGTATCAAAACTTCATTAATATGTATATATTTCCATTTTCAAAAAAATAAAATCATGAAACTAGATTTGAAGTTACCTGTGCTGGTCTGTACAAGATTAATGAGGTATGAGATTAATGTGTGTAAATGTCGTACGCCAGTAATTTAGGATTACCGGTATATACTTGGTGGGTTTGTAACGGGGTGTGTAGATTATTGCCAGGTATGCCGGGGATTAGAATGTGCTGATTAGCCAAATCTACAGGCCTATTTGTAACACTCCCAGAACATTTACAGCTACAAATCTTGTTTGCAAATTTTGGCATACAGTTCTGAATTTGTTTTGGCATCAACTACCCATTGTACTTATTTGAACTGAAACCACTGGGATGGAAAATTATGACTCTGTTCTGGTAGTTAGCAGAGATAATGACTTACCTATAAAGTGTCTTGGGTGTTCAGTGATGTAGGAAATGGTGGGCTAGTTAACCAGTGTGAGACTTATAAACACGGTTAAGGTTATGTCATGAAAGCTAGGTCATGCTCAGTCCCTCAGTCAAAACTTATAAAAGCTACAGTTTTTGTAGGCCAACTGAACATTTGAACTTATATTTATCATTGACAAAGCTGTCATTGGTATTAATGCTGTTCCTTATTATGGTATAATTGCCAGTCCCTCTATGTATTGGTATCCTTGCCAGTCCCTCTATGTATTGGTATCATTGCCATTCCCTCTGTGTATTGGTATCATTGCCAGTCCCTCTATGTATTGGTATCATTGCCATTCCCTCTATGTATTGGTATCATTGTCATTCCCTCTATGTATTGGTATCATTGCCATTCCCTTTATGTATTGGTATCATTGCCATTCCCTCTATGTATTGGTATCATTGCCATTCCCTCTATGTATTGGTATCATTGCCAGTCCCTCTATGTATTGGTGTTCCCTTTAGTATATGTACCAGTCTAGTTTATGTACAATTGTCATTCCTTAGATAGTGTTTGTGCTGTAAATGGAGGGTGAAAGTCTGTAGATTAAATAAGCTATTTATAACGATCACACACATTGATCTACACACAAAACAACTAAGTATATGGTGTAGTTCTTGCTTATCAGATTTCAACTTGGGCAAATTAAGTGCAAATGGCATTTTAAAAATGAGGAAATTGTTTGTGGTCTCTGGGCAACTAAAGACGAGCATTATTTCTGTAGGTATTCTATCAATGGGGTTGTATTGTTGGAGCTTGTTAGCAGGTTAAATGGCATCCTTAGTTAAAAGTCCTGGTTACATTACCTGATAAAGCTCAATGGCTGATGAACCTTGCCTGAGAATTGGTCAGTGATTGTTCTGTGTTACCTGCCTGTACAGGTATGGTGTAGGGTACAGGTAGACAGACTATCCTACCTGTACTGAAAGCCAACAAATACATATTTATAGCAAAAAGTAATTCATTGATCTGTCATTGCACAAACGTTGCATATGTTGTTTGAATGTACTTTTCAGAAACAATTGTCTATCGTAACGTTTTTGTCCATCATTACGTTGTTACTAACATTGATGGGGTTGTAGAGAAATAGTCTGTTCTGTGATATAACTTTAAATACAGGTGTGTAAAACGGGTGGCGGTATACTAATTACTTTAAATTTCACGTTTTATATATATATATATGTAGTAGGAGTTTTATTAGCCCCTCCTGTGTTAATTAGCCTCAGTTCAATATTCCATGAAGTTACTAAATACTACATGGTGTACACACTATAATGGGTGGCAGACCAACCTGTTGGTTCTAATCAGTTTCCTGCCTCAGACAAGGGCTATTTAACTTGATCAAGGGGGGTCTGCTAACGTCAGATCAGGTTTCTATCTCTCAATTAAGTCCTGATTTGCTATGGTATCTTTTACACCTTTACCTGTTCTGATAATTGAAAACAGATTTATATGTAAAATAAAGGAGTAAAGGGTAAGGGTAGACAGGTGTAAAGAAGGCAGGTTGGACGACAGCCCAGGTATACACAGGTACACGTACTAGGTACCCAAGTGTACGTCACCAACCAAAGTCCGTCACCAACCATAGTCGATACGAATCAAACAGCTGATGACCAGGCATAATGACCAGGCATTAGAAAGTATCAGCACATGACAATAATCTTACCTTACAGCTATTCTTTCTATCGTTAAGGAGATGTTCTTGTCCTGGCTCTGCCAGGCTAGCTGTCCTAGACAAAATTTGGTAATGGCAATACCATAATGGTCATACCGTGTCATTAATTGTCCAAAGTCTTTTGGGTTTCTAGAAGTGGTGTTTTATTTGCATTGACATTCACTATATTGTTATTGAAATTATGTACATAGTAATACATTTATATATTGTCCACATAGTATGATAATGCCTGCTAAATAATGTTATTGTATGCTTGATAATCCAAAGAATTCAAACAGTGCAGTAAGGGGGACTGCAAATCCTTATTTGTTTGTTCCTCATCATAGCAAAAACTTTGGTTATAAATGTCGGGTCAAGAGTGACTTTTTAGAGCTTTAATTAGAGCTATACACTAGTGTTGGGTGGTATCACTCCCGATAGAACCTATCTATATCCTCTGTAACCAAACTATTCTAGTGTTTCTTCAAATGACATATACATTGACTATAGCTTTGTAAATCTAATTGTAAAATACCCAGCTTTCCAACCTTGAGACTGAGCACCTGAGGGACCTGATTTATGGTCCGAGTATCAGTCACTTTGTGTCGGCTGACTGCAGGTTACTTCAGGTTGTTTGCAGTTGCTATAAATTCTGTGATATTTTATTGTTTTCCTTGAACTTCAGATTTGAGATTTCCTGTTGATGGGATTGATCTGAAATTTCCAGCTTTTCTAGATTTATGAGGGTCCAGATCCACTACTTCTCAATTCTAAAGTCAAACATTACGGAGTAGGTTTCAGAATTTATTTCTTCAGGATTTACCACACTGTCAGTGCACTAGTGCACTTGATTAGGTCTGAACAGGTACATTTAACGGTGTATATAAAGCTTTGTATTGGTTGTTAATGGTTTGTATGCATCATAACTCTGGGGTTTACACTGTAGGCCACACTGTTAGTGTGATGGTATTTAGACTAGTGTATACCTTTAACCTATTAAATTGTCAGTTTCTGAAATAGCCTTGTAGCTATTTCCATCAAATTCATTGCAGGTGCTTGGTTATGATCTGGTTGACTCGTCACAGGGCCTCGAGACACTGCTGGTCCATTGTGTATTGAACATTAAACAGAAACACAGGGCACTGTACTTCTAACACTATCAGGCTCCCTGCTATAGATTTAACTTCCCTGTCTGATTACATCATAGCTTAGGGTCTCTTAAGTGCTTTTTTTTTCAAATTAATGATCATATTAGCATTTCCCAGAAAAAGAAATAAAGATAAATGCAGATTGTTTCCTTAAGCTTTAACATATTGTACAGTTTTCAGTTACAAAATTGAAGGACAATTTTTTCGGTATACTTTATAAGCTGATTATTGACACAAACACTGAGCTGATGTACCTGTAGAAACAAGATGGTTTTCTATTTTTCTATGAATGAAATGCCAACAAATAACACCTACAACTTACGTTAAGGAAGTTACATTCCACAGCATAGGAAATATCTTTCCTGGGGCATTAGTCAATTAGTTGAATCATTCTAAGTGTTGCCTTCAGCAAAATGGTGTATATTATATATCAGGATAGGATTGATATCTGATATTAAATTAAATATTTTAGTACTTTTCAATAGATTTTCTGATGGGCTATATTTGGTATTGTACAGGTTGGGACTTGGGCTGTTTCATGTGTATAAGGTCCTGATTTAGAAAATAAACTTATTGAAAATAAATTATCATTAAAAAATGGAGCATATTAAAAATTCAACATTATTGTTAAAATCCTGGCTTAAAAGCACAAATCTGTTTGTTGCTCACATTAAGTTGTGTTTGACATTGATATCAAATACCAGCGACTCATGGTCATTGTTACGGTGACCATAAACACTCCAGGTCGTCAAGTTGTGGACAAACATTGCTTGTGTGTAAATATATATTGTCAGGGATAAACCAGAGATTGCCAGATTGTCCTCGCCTCGTGTTATTCTGTAAATATCTAACAGCTTGCCTTCCTGAGCTACAAATGGAAATGTGAACATTTGTGGTAACAGATTCCTTTCCTTGGCCTCCATGTGCTGGTCAGTTATCAGTATTAGCCTGAGGAGGTCCTATTGCCCTCGTCATGTCCAGCACTAGGTGTGGCTGAAATTACAAACAACAGCATTGTTTATCTCCGATAGACAAGTTATTTACAGTTATTCACCAACTGTCTGTCCTTTCTAGAGGACCCATATTTTATGAGGATAATGTCCAAATCTGTCCTAAGTAGACCCCTGACTTACAGGGTGATAGCTGCAGCCAGCCCAAACCTCCCACCCCTTCATCTCTCTGTCTCACACATAGTGCTGTGTCAAACCTCCCACCCCCTTCATCTGTCTGTCTCACACATAGTGCTGTGTCAAACCTCCCACCCCCTTCATCTCTCTGTCTCACACATAGTGCTGTGTCAAACCTCCCACCCTTCATCTCTCTGTCTCACACATAGTGCTGTGTCAAACCTCCCACCCCCTTCATCTCTCTGTCTCACATATAGTGCTGTGTCAAACCCCCCACCCCCTTCATCTCTCTGTCTCACACACAGTGCTGTGTCAAACCTCCCACCCCCTTCATCTCTCTGTCTCACACATAGTGCTGTGTCAAACCTCCCACCCCTTCATCTCTCTGTCTCACACATAGTGCTGTGTCAA
>JAUMHH010182845.1:0-14842 GCA_032359455.1 Chlamys rubida | reverse complement strand
ATCTGAATCCTCTGCTATAGTACCATTTACACATACCAATATCTCAGAGCATGGTTAGTTTAATCTGTGTACTGGTGAATGAAGCCAATACTATAGAATTATAACAGGGACCAATGTCTCAAAACATAGTCAGCTTCGCAGTGTAATTGTATCTGAATCCTCTGCTATAGTACCATTTACACATACCAATATCTCAGAGCATGGTTAGTTTAATCTGTGTACTGGTGTCTGAAAATACTCACAGGTACCAATGACTCAAAGTATAGTCAGCTTGGCAATGTATTGCTGTCTGAAGCCTATATACCAAAGGCCTAATACAGGTACCAGTGTCTCAAGCATGGTTAGAATGGTCTGTAATTGTCTGCACTAGGACAGAACCAGCAGTACAAAGTATTGTCCTCTTCCACAGTTCTGATGTCCTCTTCCCTGGATACTGATGTCATCTTCCCATGGTTTTTATGTCATCTTCGTATGGTTCTGTGTTTATGTCCTATAAAGAGCTATGGTCATTAAGGTCGTGCCAGACTGCTTTTGATGGTGGAGGGGAAGCTAAGAGTATATGGAGAGAAAAGAATCAACCTGCTGTCAGTACCTGGCAACTGACAACTACCCCACGTAGGCCTCAAGCCTGCGACCAAGTGGTGGAGGGCTAGTGATCGTAGACGATCAGGTGCCTTAACCACTTGGCCGCTGTGGAAGGTTATACATGTACGTAATTTTACAAAAAATAAATTTAAAAACAAGTTTTTTTATTGTTCAAAAAGCATGATGTAATTTTATGCAAAGTACATTGTATCTATAAAGAAACATGTAATACAGCTGGTAACATATATAGGTAATGTTGTGGAAATTTCAGATTTCAAATACCTGTGTATGTGTTTCCAACTCAAGTTTCAATAGTCAGGAAATGTTACTATTGATAGTTTTATATTTATGGTTCCAATATTGTTTCCAGGACAGAAAACCATGTGCCCTGTAATTTACTACTGGTAAACAGTGTATAAACCTGTTCAAACAGAAGTGTCTGTAGCATTACGCACAGCATGCAGAAAGTCAATAATGTTAGAAATGTCCAGGTATGCTCGTAGTGGGACCCAGGAAATGGTCCGGGATATTGGAATTTTGTGATCGGAGCACAATGTCACTCTGTTAGCCTAAGACAGGTGCTATAAGCTGTGTGTGTTACTGACAAGCAGTGGTCCTGACTTGGGTAACGTGGTGATATTAGTAGGGTGGACACATTTATATCCTGGAACATGTCTTGATATGTAAGACATGTATAAAAGGAAGGTAAGTACATTGTATATGTTGGAAATCTAGAAATCACTTCTGTGTAAAGGAGGGCAATCTTAGATCTATTTCACTGAAATCTATGATTTGATATGCAATGTAGTAAATTTGCTGGATTATATGTCAAAATCCTTTTTACATGACATTTGCAAATCCATCTAACAAGATAATTAACTTTGATTTAAGTTGAATAACTGGAGGGTAGTTAAGTATAAGGTATATGGTAGAGATGGTGTTTTGGAATTTAAAAGGTCTGTACAAGAACTAGACTGGATTGATCGTCAGTGACTACATAGCCCAATTGGTAGAGCATCCATCTAGAGTTTGGAGGGTCCCCTGTTCAAATCTCAGTCTGGCTGTGCATTTTTCCGCTCCTATTACAGATGAAAGGGTGAAAATTTGGCAGCAGGGAAGATACTTGTTTAGAGACTTATGGTACAGATATGGGACTGACTTAAATTACTGTGTCATAAAGAAAAAATGTATTTACCCTTTCGTCCCTAGGTAACTTTAGTAGACTCTACCATACATTGATCTGGATGAGTCCATTATTGTCTACAGTGGTGAAAGCGTTAAGGTATACATCATGAGGTTGGTAAGTAGTTACCTAGGAGCAGGCTGTATACTCATTGTCTCAAATGTTGTCCCAGAAGTTATTCGTACGAAATCAGACCAAATTCTTCTGTGCCATGATCATAGTCAGGTCACTGTCAATACTGAACATTGGAACCTTGTTGAATATAAGGTAAATGGTACAGACTACAAATTTTCTCTAATGGTTCTATCTCTATATAAACTTATTATAATTATCAGAATGTCCTGGATATGGAGGCTCTTTGTAATGTCCCGTAACATTGCTATCATGGCCAAGACGTACAAGGTCACAAACCTGGCCGTGTTATATACCCTGTCATGACATTTAGATATGTATAATTGACTAGTGAAAGGCACTTGTATCTAGTTGACTAAATATTTCTCTAGATACTTAGTACAGGCTAACTAGCACCATAGATTGGTTGTAATCACAGGTTTCATATCGAGCTAAATTACTTTGAATTGCCTCGAGAAATAACTTGGTACAGGTTTCTGTGTTGCTGGATATTTGCCATATAGATGTGCCTTTGTGTAGGATAAAGGAGCAGTAAGTTTTCAAAAATCAAAAGAGCATGAACACCATTTTTTGTGATATGTACATTGTATATCATAATTACTCATATTTTTTCAATGATTCAATGTCAATATTTTTGATGTTCTGAATGCACACTGGGGTTAGTCCAGGTGTTCAAATTTGTCAATGAGTTTCTATATACGTAGATACTTTTGCAATTATAATAGTCGATCATGTTTAAATACAAATTGAGGTGTTCTTCAAGGAAAGAATAACTGTTTCAACCTCTTACCTATATAGACATCACTAAGGGCAGAATTACTGACCCGTGTGTCAGAGCAGAACTCAACCACTATGCCATGCGGGTCGTCAAAATATGTATGATATTTATACTCTCTTCTGACTACCTGGGAGATGACGATCCGACCTAGACGACCGTGATCTATCGATCCCCGCTCCACGGTACACAGGGCCACTTAAGGGATTTTATCTTCACTTGTTTTAAATCCAAAACGCAGGCCGACAACTGATATGGCAAATAATGTTTCCGAGGCTATTTAGAGTGATCACACTGGTAGCCGGTTACGTATTAGTTTTGGTAAATAATCGGGTCATTTAGTCATAAATAGGTCGAGTCATCTTCTATGTGATCTTAATGACTTATTGATTTTTTTGTGAAATTGTTCAGCACTTTTATAGTATTAAGAATATTCTAAGATTTTCATTTACTGCTTTAAAATTTATTCACACTCATTTTCCTTTTTCAAATTTGGCTTAAATTATTGGATTGAATATATTACCTGAAATACGTATTTTTAATACTGCATGTTAATAGAATGATATTTCATGATCCTTCTTTGAAATTATGAAAAAGAAATCAGCTGTCATAATTCATAAGATAAAGACCTGAGAAATGCCATACCTACACATATTTATCATAACACATAGAGTGCATTCATACGCTGATCAAAAATTGAATCAAACTGCTGTCCATGGTGCCACAGATATGTTTATCTACACTTAGACATTGTGTGTATTTGTTAATGGTTCTATGGATTGGTGGCTCAAATTTCCAGAAATCCTTGATGATCAACAAGGAGCTACAATAGAGTAAACACCCTATAGTCTACCTTTACACCATTACCTAAAACAGTCAACAACTGTTTGTAGTAAATGACTACATGCCTAGTAATTTTGATAATTATAAATAATTTATTATGAATATTTTGATTTTTTCAAATCGTCATTGACTATTCATATATGTGTCTTGCCAAAGATTTTCTACATTATCTGAATATAATCATAAAAATGTGATCACAATTCAGGATCATTTTTGAGGTATCAGCAACTTTGTCTTCAACAGGATATGTCTTATGAATCAGCCCTTGTCAGCCACCCGGCCTGGGGTGTTTGACATTGGTGTTCTGATGGGCAGATCTTACAACAGGTCAATACAATTTGATATCAATATAACAGAAAAAATGAAAGTCGTTTTAAAAAAGGGTCTCTGATATGGAAATGCTGAACTCCTCTTCCAAAACAGGTTTATGGTAATGTAAAATGGTTGTTTCAATTCTTTACCAAGAATGTCAGTAGAATAATTAGCCCACTTAACGTCTAAGATATATCTATGACATTGCTAATGGACCTTTAAATCTGTTAAAAGTGTTTGTAGGTGTTCTTCAGTAAAGTCACACAGTACACTGCATTTAAATCAGCAAGGTTTGAGGACATTTACCGTACCTGTGTGTATTTCTCACCTGTACCTAGTGCTACCTACCTACAGAAGTGTACACCTGGACTTTACCTATATACACACTTAAAACAGTCTGACATTTAATGTTTAACTGGGCAGAGCCTCGCTTGTCCCTCCCACAATAGCGGCAGGCCCCAACACATACAGCGAGAGAATCAATCAGGCTGACAAATTAAACCATACAGTACTGTTTATTGGGATTCTCTCCTGAGGTGTTTTATATGCTTTAAGTTGCGATGTAGATATTTAAAAGGAGTCCCTAGTATTTGGTTAAGGTCCTTTACGTCTCAACAACCTCTTTCATTGGAACCGGAACCCCGCTGCCAGGAATTGTGTCATGTTCGCTGGACTCTCAGACATTCTTTGACTTGCTATTCAAAGAATTTTCGTGTACATTTTGTAACAGGATTTTGTTAAAGGTGGTGGATGTTTTTATTTTTCGTTCTGGAATCAACATAAGATCAAAACCCAAGGATATTTACACCTCATTTCAAAGTTCTTGCTGGAGAGGAATATGTCCTTGTTACCACAGGATTTCTGGATTGATGGCACATAAAGTTCTTGGTTGACATTTGTAAGTTTTAAAATGTGTATTGATATTGTTTCTGCCTGAAGTGAATATTAATGCAGCTTTGATTCTTTTGATTATTTTGCTTTTGAATTATATTTTGAAATTAATGTTGAAAGCTTTGATATAGATGAATAGTTTTTGCAAAATTTTACTCCAATATCTGGCAAATACGTTACTTGTTAACAGCTTTGTACAAAATTTCTTTCAGAGAACAATCCAACAGATTAAGCACAACATCAAGCTAAAACAGCTGTTAAAGTATGGATGTCTCGACGCTCTATCACAACAAAATATATAAATGTTTTTGTTATGCTTTGATATATTTTCACCAAGTTCTGAAGAAGATTAACATTTCATCCACTACCATTTTCCGTTACCATATATATCTGACCTTATAAGCAATCCATCCATTATAAGCTTCCCCTTTCCTTTTTTTCTGGTCTAGGAGTCCCAACCCTTCACCAAAATTTACCAGCTTACATCAAAAACTGTCTCTTGTGGCTATTTTAAATTAAAATCTAGAAAGCTCTGTAATCACTCCAATTTTCAAATTTTTAACTGCCAAGGGTGCTTGTGATTTAACTAAGTTGTACTATGGGCCAATATAAAGTCTATGTTTTCATTATTCTAGAATTTTCACTGGTGGTGATAAGTATTTTTGGAAAGTTTTAATGTGCAGAATTTATTTAGTGCTGAAATATTAGCTTTAAGTCTTTATATCTCTTATTGGTAGGTGGTGAAATATTTCTTAAACTCGTGTGAGCCGACATGTTAAAGGTGTAACATTTTTGTATGTACTTGTATGTACCAGATCTCAGCTCTCACTGTCAATGGGTGATTCCTGACCATCAGCCACTAGGGTTTAAAGAGAAGCGTTTAGTAAATATTGACAGCTTATACAGGTAACAGTAACACCTGTATGTGCATGCACCAGACCATTAGCCTGGTGATTAAATGTTCTGACATCTTAAAACTCCTGAAGATCATCAACCTCCAAGTGTAAAATGTCTGAGATCTTGAAACTGCAAGTGTGATACTTGGAAGGTCTACGATTTACAAATGTTTAACCAGTAAGAAATTCTGAAACTCCATGTGTGACACCTCTATGTGTGACACCTCCATGTGATGCCGGAGAGTTTGATTAAATCTCAGGTGTGATACTTAGGTCTCCAGGTGTATTTACTAACCAGTAATATATCTTGAAACTCAATGTGTGATGTCTGATGCGACCTCCATGTGATGCCGGAGAGTTTTTTAAATCTCAGGTTTGATACTTAAGTCTGAGAGATTTCAAAACTTTGATGGTGCTTGGAACATTTTTAACTCCAGGCATAGATCAAGCTTTAGGAAGATTTCAAAACTTTGTTGTTGGCATTGCAGATCTCAAAATCTAGTATGGAGCTTCAGACTGATTTCATAACTCCTATAAATATTAATTTTAAAACTTGGTCATTGTTATAGATCTAAAGTCCTTTAATTTGCATCTCTCTACAGCTCACAGCTGTATCATAGCTGATAATACCATACCGATTTCTTAGAGATTACAAAACTACAGATGCTTGAACATGATCTAGATGCATTATTCCATGACAAGTTAGGATTCAAGGAGTTTTCTTGGGAGATCTATATTTGTCCTGTGACATACTCATCCTAGTAAATATATGTCAATGTTGAATATTGATCTGATTTCAGTAGTCATATTGTTATGGGAAATTGAAACAATGGGAAATTATTTGATCACCTATTTAATACATGCAGCTAGTGTTTATACAGAATTATCTAACAACTTGTGTTGGGTGACTGGTCTGATTTAAATTTAATTTATGTTTCCATCAGGGGACCAATAACAAAACCTTTGGTTCTGTCAGCTATGTGTTTCTTATGTTTCACAAAATGCCATTCCCATGGACATACATTTTTGAAATCTTGAAGGGGAATGGTATATAACATTCGCTTTAACTTCCAGAGGGATAGAGAGTGTCAAGGTGAAGTAGGTACAGGGCTCTATTCAGGTGTTTCTCATGCTTGTAATTAGTATTACCTGGCCGATCGTTATCTTCAGGTAAATGTATTTCACCTTGTGGCAGTCATAATTTTACCAAGGCTGTGGGATAATATCCACTTTAAAAATACTGAAATTTGTTTCTGACATGCTATACTTGTCACCCCTAATATTACACAAGGACGGACCAGCTTTGATATCAGTGTTGTACGTACGTACGTTACATTTACTGTAGAGGGGGGGGCATCAAGTTGAGTTAATTTGGGACACGTTATAGTTATGATGTATTCTATCTGATAATGTGTGTGAACTTTTTCACCTATTTTAATATCAATGTGATTTTAAATGTTCTCCTTGCTTTGAGCACATATTAGGTTTCGTTGTATCAGAGCCTGCTCATTATCAACAGACACGTTTTTTGCTGCAGAATTACAGGTAAAATTGAAATATCAATACAGGTTTCTTTTTTTATGTAATTGAAGTCCTTCAATACTCCATATATATACTTAGGCTGTCTACAATTAAAATATCAGTTTATATTGTATCTCACCTGGCTTACGAAATAGAAATATTTGTATTATACTGTGTTAATATATGTATGATTCTCCATGATCCTGATTCAAGATATTATCATTTATTGGACCAGGGAATGTATTTTTGTAAGAACTTAACTTATCAGTCCCCACTTCTATGAAGCATCTCAAAGTTAGAAAAAAGTCTACAGTAATGCTAGCTCAATGGGGATCAAAGTTGAGAAGACTTGAGATGCTTATAGATAAGTGGGGCTAGTTTGTATGGACAAACCAGAACAGCTACATTACAATGTAAAATCAAATGATTTGAGAGAATTTGGGCAGAGATTGTGTGTCACATTTAAGTCTCTGACTGTAATATCTAGAACTGTACTATGGAACATCACAAGGCTGATTTAAATAGCCTTAATTCCTGTGAAAATTTTCATTTAACTTTCTACAGGCTAGAATCAGCGCCTGAAGCCAACATGTCGGGGTAGATTTTAAACATGGAATTATTGTCCTCACTCTTGGTTTGGATCTTTGTATTTCTGTGTCATAACTTAATAACACTCGAGCAAATGGTGAAATCAGTGACTGTTTGACGATGTCATTATCATACAATTTTAGCAGAGATGGAGAATAGAAGAAACAAACTCTCAGTTTATTTGGGAGCTCTCTATCAATCAAACATGAATTTCTACACCATTATCCCTCACCAATATTTCTAATTTTACACTAAGGTCCCACGACGCATTACTGGTATAATGGCTCTATACTGACCATACAAATGTCCCCAAAGGAGCAATTTATAAAAAAAAAACCTCAAATACTACAGTGGCTATCTCCCGTTAGTTATATATATAATTATGTAATAAGACATGTGAGGTGATTAATGCTGTCTTGTATTTGAAGTCTTAGAGCAGCCTGAAAAGAGTTTCAGTCACCACCAGCATATCATTAAAACTTGATTCAGACTGACATTCAATTAAATTCAAATGTAGATAATGATTATTGCCTGGTGCTGATAGAGGTAGCGGAGTGTCTTGGCAAAGGTTCAAAATAGAGAGGATTATTAAGAAAAATATGTCAAGTGTTTTATACCGACAGTGAATATCATAACCAATTTATTACTGGTAATATAAGATTACTTAGAGAATATCATGCCAGATAAGTGATTTAAAATGGGTTTTATATTCAAATGTACTGAGACATGATAATAAAGTTTGAATGGTTTTCTAATAAATCAGATTTTATTAACACTAATAGATTTCCAGAGAGTATAGATTAATTCCTATTAGCACTCCTTATGTATGTAATAAGGTGTGGTGGTCAGGGTTTGATGAATCTAAAATCAAATTGAGGGTAAGATTTATTCTCAACAAGTTCACACTTGTGCAATTGGATTGCTGGAAGCTTATATAAACCATTAATTAGAGCAGAATATAATTTTGTATGAATTGTAAAAGAAAATGTGAAGAATCGTGTGAAATGGGATTATGAATGTTTAGATTTTCCCAATATATTTTAAAATTTTCTTAATCCAATAGTAATGATAAAACATTAAATACTAGACATGTTGTGTATTTCACAAGTCATTCCAGACCACTGATTTTGTTTAGTGTAACACTGACGGTAATTACGCTGTCCATAGTGTGTTAGTTCTGAGTGCCTTATAATGTCGGACGTTTAAACATTACCTGGTCTTTACCTTAGTATATCAATGAGGTCACAATCAGGTATACAGGACCGACGCTGTACCGATTCCTCGCCCAACAATACACTTCTTTTGATGTATCTCTATAATGGTATTGTCATTCTTGAGCGACAATCTTCTCTATGATAGTATTGTCATTTTTGAGCGGCAATCTTCCAACAAATGGATATAAATATGATAACCATTCTATAATTATCCTACAGATTTGTGCTAAATAGATATAAATTGAGCTAAACAATGTCACAATTGATCAGATGTTTTGTGCGAAACCATAGGGAAATATCTCTATATCTTCAGGAAAATGTCAAAATGATGGAACCGTTACTGGATTATATATTTTGTTGCAGTGTATTATATATATAATGATTACTAACATGCTTGTATCTTGATCAGAGAAGTCATATCATCAATAAACAATTTTCCACTATGATCATGTCAGAAATAGCAGCACTTTAGGAGACAGAGGGAATGACAGTAGTGTGCATGAGTTACTGACATTATAGATCATGAGCTTGAGGCTCAGGAAGACCACAAGTGCTGATCCCTGAAATATTCCTTAGTTCTGATATCTTTACCACAGATAACTTAACCTCAGTTTAACTTAATATCAACTTGTTAAAGTTGGCACATTTCCAGACTTAACGGAGACCTTTTGCCCTTTAACGTTATTTGTAGGATGAAAGGTGTCTGTAAGTATATTATGTACACAAAACTTCCAGACAAAATAGGCATTCAATCTGTTATAAAAATACGCTAGACATGATGTTAAATTTGATTTAATTTAAATTTGGATTAAATTCCTTTCACGCTATGCACAATTACAAGATGCTGCTAGATTTGTAGGTGACTGCCCATTGATCTGTTTAAATGATTGTACAGGTATGCAAAGGCATGTTGGATTGATATTAAAATATACACCTATAGGTTTTAATTGATATTAACAAAAACGAAAAAGCTTTATATAAGATCTTATATCAATACAGTTTTTGGAGTGTGAAGGCTGAAGTTTGTATCCCAAATATTGGAGGTAACAAATTATAATTAAGTGATCTCTGAAGCCCTGGCTGGTCCTCATTGGCCTCAGGGATACTTAAAGATGTAACACAGCAGATTTAATTATACTGTGTCTCGTTTCCTCATGTTCTTTTTCTGTAGAACATACTGTTGCTGCTTTCATTAGTAGATTTGGTCTTTCTGGATGTTGTAGAAATATCTGAAGGCAGTAATGTTATTTCTCAATGTAAAAGGTTCTACCAGAGGTTGTTTATGAGGCCATATATGAAGACAGTTTTCTAGCCAGGTACTTGTTGTTTGTAGATCAGCTGTTGTTTATGAACCTGTTAATTTATTAATCGGTTGCTTATATACATTGCAGTTATTTTATAAATGTGTTGTTTGTATAGCAATTGTTTATAAGTGTTGTTTGTTCACCAGCAGGTAGACACAGTCCCATCGAGGGACCAGTCCAGCGATTGTACTTATAATATTTTATGAATGTGTTGTTTATATACCTGTTGTTTATAAGTGTTGTTTGTTCCCCAGCAGATAGACACTGTCCCAGTGCGGGACCAGTCCGGCGATTGTATACCTGTTGTTTATAAGTGTTGTTTGTTCCCCAGCAGATAGACACCGTCCCAGTGCGGGACCAGTCCGGCGGCGGCGACATGCAGGGTTACTTTAGCAGCACACCCCTGTTTGCCTCGCGTAACTCCCCCATACGGGGGTCATGGCAGGACTCCAAAGTTACAGTCTTCCCCGACAACGACAGCGGATTCAGGTACATTATGAGTCAAGTTATTATTTCTCTCGTAATAAGTCAGTTTCTTGTGGCCATGATTTGAAATATTTTGTATTTTATAAGTTCTTTTGTTAAAAAAGAAATTTTATTAAGAAGTATTTTTAAAGCTTAATAAGTTGAGTCTTAAAAAAAGAAGACAAACATGTAAATAACAAACTGTTTATTGAAAGTCACTTAACTGTGCAGCAGGTCTTCAGGTACATCCGCATGATGACTAACATTTATTTAGTAATACTGAAAATCTCAAAAAGAAGGATTATTCTTTTGACTCTTTGACATCTTGTGGAGTTTGTTGGCATTTGTAGGATATTGTGCAAACGCCATGTGTTTTGTGCTCCAGTAAACTTAAGAACATTTTTACTCAGAATAAATTACCAGAAATTATAACTGAAATTAGTAATGATTCCTAAAAGAAATCATGGTTTTTAGCATTCAAAAGATCACATGTATATCAGTAAAGTTTTAACAGGGAAATAGTCTACCTTCACTGGTAGAACTCACATCCCTCATTGTTTAAGAAGAGTTAAATTGATATGAGTATTTCCCTGTATATAGTTTTACATCCTGTTTGTCAAAGGTAGGGAACTCTCCTGGGGACTGTACAGCAACTTGAGCTGGAAAGCAAACTTTCATGTCAATACACTTTGATCTTCAAGCCAAGAAAGGGCCAAAATATTTCAAGTAGTAATTGACTTTTAACAACTACATATATTTCAAAGATTCAAAAGCAACAGCATACACAGCGAAAACACAGTCTAGCTATTATGCAGTACTTGGTTTTATGAGACTCCTTTTGTCCTGAAAAATGTGTTAGCTAGCTGTCTTGGCAGCTTTTAAAATTGACTTTTTCAGAAGAAGAAAAAAGAATTGCCAATCATAAAATAATTCTATTCCATGTATCAGTTTTCATTAATCTTTGGATTTTGAGTTAGATGTTAAGGTGAAAATATGTTCTTTTAGTATCAGAATTATTATCTATGTTGAACAGTTCCATGAAGAGATCATTCAACTCCGGGGACGACATGGCAATCACTCCTCGGTTCAGCTCTGGTCCGATGGTCCGGTCTCAGTCCATGAACAGGCTAAATGGGTCGTTCATGTCACAGGAGTTAACTCCCCTTTCTAGTCACTTCAATCCCAACCTTGACCGATCCCTAAAAACCATGAGTAACTCCCTGGAGGACAGCGAGAACAGAAGATGTGTACTGATGCACAAACTCAAGGAAGCTCAGGATACACTAGATGTAAGCATGCCTCTAACCTGATCCTCACAGTACATCCAATTTACAGTACTCCTACAGCAGAATTATAGCAGAGCAGTCTGTTTTTTTTTTATAAAGATAACAATGAAGATTTGAAAGTATTAATATTTATTGGTTTGATTTGTAATGTAAAATGTTTTCCCTCAACAGTTTTTTTGTAAATTGTTTATTAATATACTAGCTGGTATGAATTTTATTAATTTCATTTGAATCCAGGAAAAGATCATTTTGTGTTGAACTTATCTTTTTGATAACCGATCGACCTGTATAATATATATTTAATAATATAGAAGTTTGACCTCTGAAAAATAATTAGATAGTTATTTTAAATTCAGTGCAGTATTAATAATCTGATGTATGGTTTATTTCAGCTCCAAAGTAATCGACTAGGAAAGATAGAAAACTCAGCAAAGGGAAACACAGTCTTGGTGGAGGACCTTAAGTTTAAAGAAATGGAATATAGGAAAAAAATTAAAATGTTAGAAGATTCAGAACAAGATAAAGATATACTCAGGATGGAAAATATAAGACTTCGACAAGAAATGCAGGACAGGTAATAAAATTAATGCAATGTGTTGATGTTAATAGTAGTGTAATACTGATGTTGTTAGCTCCGGCTGTGTATATCTGTAAAATTGTGGAAGTTTGAGGATGGTCGCTAGAACAAGTTTTAAGGTTAAGCTTTTTTGTATGTGTACATCCTCCTATTTGGGGACTTCCAAGACATCACTATTCATTTTCTGTGATAAATCTTTAAGAAAGTTCAAAAATGGGATTACATTTCAGTAATAATTACCATAACTTTAGTATGCATAAACAATACCTACACCCATCTTTGTAGCCCAAAAACAAAAGATTAAATTATCCCAACCTCCATACAGTCACATAACCCAAATCTCGACAACACAGTCACGGATTGATCTCCCATCCTCTTCATTTTATGGCGCCCGCTGCTTGCTGACAGCCCGGAGCTAGCTCCATATCAAAACTTCCTTTTGTCAGATTGGTTTGAGTGTCTTATCAAATTATTGCGCAGTTTGTGTGCTATATACCCATCTGCCCTTGTAACTTCAATTATTTGTTATTGAAATTATTTTTGTGCCTTTTTCGACCGGTTTTTTACTCCACGTGTCCCGGTGGTGTGCAACGTGGTCTGCCATTACTGTGTTAACTGTCGGTGGGTTTTAAATTTCCGACCAGTGTTTATTTCGGTTATGATTGTTTGTTTCAGCAAACATCTATTTCACCGTTTCTGTTTTGTATTTCGGGTGAATTTCATTCTACGTTGTGTACTTTGTACTGCCGTGGTTTATTTTTTCCTGTACTTCTTTACTTGTAAACTTTGTTTACTTTCATTTTGGAGGGTATGTCTCGGGTGGGACAGCGACGGGTGTCAGCTCATGGATGTTCCCATTTCTTCGGGGAACGGGACCCTCATGATGCTTGTCTCCAGTTTCATCCTTGTAGTGAGGTTTCAAAGTTCACAGGCTGGCTCTCAGGACAAAGCCTTCATTAATCCTAAGCGACCCTCAGCTTACCGTAAGCGAGATTTGTCTGTTTCTTCCGGTAAGTGAGGGAAGCAGAGAGGTAGGGGGTGGTGCCGCTGCCGGCTCTCTGGGGTCTGGAGGTACTGTCTCTGTCCCTGTCTAGGTGGGTCTTGCTTCGGCGAGTCCCTCTCGTGAGCAGGGGGTGGCCATTCCTATGGAACTCCCTGGAGTAGGGGAGGGGCAGCCCGACCCTGGGTTGGCACAGCCCAGGGTCGACTTGGCCGGGAAAGCCCGTAAGCTGTCGTGCTTGCCTTCAGGTAGGGACTACCGGCCGCCGGTCGATTACTCCGTCAGTGATCCCGGCATTCCAGAGGTGCTGTCGTCGGGGACAGTCTTGGTGCCGGGCCTGTTCTTTCCGGTTCAGGTCCTGGGGTGACTACAGACTTTCTTTCGGGATTGTCTGTGTCTACCGGGATTATTGACGCGCAGCTCACTAATCCCGGCACCAATGTTGGTCTGGCCTTCCCCTCCGGTTAGTTACCCGGATCCGATCCTATTAGGTCCGGCACGGAGTTGCATTCGGCTGGGAACCTGGGGGTTTGCCCCCAGGTGTTGGGTTTGCTTGACAGGGGGCCGGTTTCCAGCCTCCGTTTTCCACTAGCGTAGGGTATACGGATGCCTGCGGACAACCATCCCTGGGCCGCTCTAACCGGCCTACGGATGATTTTGGGTTGCGGCATTATCCCGGCAGTTACGCAGTTGGGCAAGGTGGCCAGCCCCAGTCTCAGGCAGGCCAGTTTGGCCAATTCTGGGGTCACTCCCATCCCGCGGGACCTTTCCATATCCTCCGGGATACACCCTCGGGTGTCCACTCAGTCGGACCGCTCTTTGTCAGAAGGCACTGTCGTTTCTTCAGCTATGGCCACCGCCCAGTCTCGGGTTTTAGAGAAGAACTCTTCGTCAACCCGTGGCTTAGGGTATACGGATGCCTGCGGGAAACCATCCCTTCGTCAACCCGTAGGCCTGGGTATGCTGGGTTTTAGCTCAGTGTCGGCGACTTGTCAGCGGTGCACGCCACTGACATTGCCACACATGATGGATTGCTTGCCCCTCAACTAGCTAATCTGGAATCGAAGGAACTTGCAAAATGGCCCGGCAAATCGGCGGACTAGGTGGTGTTCCGCCCCAAGGAACACCACAAGATGGAGAGACTGCTACGTCTCTCAATCCAAATTCTGTCTTATATAGACTACCTGACGGTGTGTCTATATAGGGTATCCGACTTGCCTGAGGGTCGGATTACCGAGACAGAGCAGGCCGACATCCAGGACAGAGTGAC
>JAUMHH010182834.1:0-10534 GCA_032359455.1 Chlamys rubida | reverse complement strand
TTATTATAAAAAAAAAAAAAAAAAAAAAAAAATCTGAAAAATACACAAGTTTTTTTTTTTTACCTGTGGTAGAATCATTACAAATATGTGTACACAAAATAATTGATTTAAATGAGGAAAAAAACATTGGTCTATAAAGTAACATAAGCTTACACTTTTAAATAAGTGGACGGAGCAACCAAAACAATTTTGAGTCAACAAGTTTCTTGCGGTACAAGTAGAATGAATTACGTTAACATGTTGGTCGAATTATGTACGATATTGGAATAGTTCATATAAGAAAGCCCTGTAGCTATACTTAGTATACCAAACTATCGACTGTTAACACACACACAAACCTGGGTGTGGGGGAATACAAACACAAACCAGTTGTCTGAAACTACATACTTGAAACATAATGTAAATATTCCCTCCCTTCAGATATTTCTACACATATCGTTTTTGAAAATGTTTCAAATGAATTTGTACACTTTCTACATAAGTATATAGCTAATCAGGCCTTGATATAGGTCAGTGTTAATACACCGCTTCATAGATTAATAATGTGTACATAAACATGAATCTCTTTCCATGTACTAAACTTACTTACATGTATATAAATATTTCCTAAAATATTCAAAACGAGCTATACAGTTTCCTAGTTGATGTACATCATCTTTAAAAACTTGGTTAACAACGTGTATATGTATGTACTATTGCACTGTTACTCAAAGCACTACGATAATGAAATAATTTAAACATCAGCTGCTGCTGCTGCTGGTATAGGCTTTAATGTGGAATTACACCTATTTATCTTGTAACTGTTCCTGTATGTTTCATTACTTCTGGCTCACATTTTTAGTGTTGATTTATAACATCACATCTGCGGCTTACAATACCATACAGGAGCATTCTAACATCATATCTTACACCAAATGTATATAATCCAGGTATCCTTGTTATAATAATTGATTATAACGTATATCTAGTCTTGTGAGTTTATCCTAAAATATAATCTACTCACTAAAGATTAGATTTTCTAGATAAGATTCAGTTAACTTGACTATGAACTCCCTCTATTAGATATAAATCTTGACCAAGCATCAGTCGTCAAAACTGTCTCTGTATAAAACCTTCTGTACTGTAAATGTCTTCAAGACACTCTTTAGTATATATGCTACTGCCAACATTTTCATTCATAAACGAGACAACGCATTATGAAACATGATCTACATGTCTCTTTACACACTATATTTTACTTTTTTCGAATTCATTACCCTAATTCCTGGTTATGAGAACAATTGGAATCACAAAATAGTTTCCGTCCTATTTTCAACAGCATCAGGTGGTTAAAACTAATCAATGAAAGTTTATAATTCCTACTGATAAAAATTGAATTGAGAGACTTGTTTGACATGTATTTAATACTAAGTTCTGAAAACACCTTTTTTCATTTTGTTTGAACTCATTCACCCCTGAAGACACATTTGAACTCTTTCAATTCAAAGGTTGGAATAGTTCATTATGACAGTTCAGGGATGAATGAGTTAAATGCTTTTTAATTTACCTCTTTTTGGTTGGTTGTCCAATCAACACCAGGAAACACTATACAGGTACTACTGAAGTGATGACAAAATATTTAAGATCATATGGTGCAAAACATGTTTATAACTTGACAGAGGTTTCTCTTTACCTTGCAAGAGAATGACAAAAAACCCAATGTGCTGAACTCTATCTGAAGTAAACTTACTGCTATTAACCACAAAACCTTCTATACCAATTTCCTGAAGTTTGAAAAGACAAAAGCGGTCCATAATTTAACCAATGACCTGGGAACCTAAAACAACAGATCAGGGATGCCTGGACATGGCACAGGCTGCAGCCCGATGGTACTGGTATGTATGGGATTGGGTGTGCCATGCCACATCGAACAGGGATGATGAGTTTTAGTGGCTATCTCAGCATATGAATCATTTTACAACACTTGAATGACACAAATAAAAATCTTGTCATTTAATTTTCAATCATTAAAAATCTTTCCTCTTTGAACTATTTCCCAATGTTAATTGAACATTAAATATATACAATGTATATAGTACAGTTTAATTGTATATTCGCTAATGTCTTTGATAAGCCTGATTTACGACTTCTCAACGATATTAAATTTACATATATATATACGTCACATGCATAAAACATTCATGTCAAAATTGTCACTGATCAAACATCTTAGCCAAAAGTTTACAAAAATTTTATAACAAAAACAAGCAATATCACATTTGAAGCATAAATGTACATTGTAATATACGAACAATGAAACAAGAATTTTTCTAATCTGATGATTGTTACATAGCTAAATAGTCCAAGGATGATGTCAAAACGAAATTGTATAAACATTTATATTTATCACAAATCCACTCCACTATTAAATTATCATATTTGTACAATGTACACATATACCGTCAGTAAATACTTCTCTCCCATGTAATGACCTAATTCTAATGTACACATATACCGTCTGTAATACTTCTCTCTCCCACGTAATGACCTAATTCTAGGCCAAGCCATGAATCATACACATGGTACATGAGATTATACACGAGAGAATGACACATTTACACAAATCGTGGGAAATTAAGATTTTCACAGTCCACGTTTACCTTTCCAAATGATACATTACATTGGCAAATGTATGCAGTAAAGTTCAACAAAGAGAGCTGCTTTAATATTAATGTCGACAATTACCGGTTACGAAAATATGACACCACTGTATTGTATTAAATAGTCATTCATTCATAAAATTAAGGTGAATAATTTATTAAACAAAGGTTTAATTTTAATTTACATATATTCCCTCCATCAAAACAGCATAATGAGGTCATTATATTCCCTTATATAAACAGATAATTGTCAATGCAAACAACCACATTTAAAAAGTCAACAACCTCAAACATGACATGTTCTTGCTGGTTTGAAAAAAAAATAAAAAAAAAATTCTATTTGGTGATGTAACTGTCCTGTAGGGATGCAGTATAGACTGAAATCATTTGCTAGCAAAAGAGTAGAAATTATGAAAACCTTCAACAAGTTGAATTAACATCACAGTAACATTTCTGTTGATTTCTTTGCCTTCTACCTACATGTACCAGTGTTACTGTTTTTTCAGGGATTTTTCCGTCTTTTTTCTTTCTTGACAAAAATAAAACAAATTCCTTATAAATAATTGCAAAGTTTTATAATAAAATAATTGAAAATTGATTTGATTATGGTACGCTCCAAGGTGTGAAAATATAAATTTAATAACTGAATGAAGATGGGATATATATTATATTCCAAGTACCGGTACGGAATAAGATTAGATTGCTATCCAAGTCTGTGGTACCGGGTATCAAATAAACATAAACAAAAATTCAGTTTGTCAATTTGTCAAAATTGTATAATACAGAAACTTTGCTATTCCGTAAGCATTTTCCAGGCATGCTCAAGTATATACTAGGTAAATGAAGTTTGTAAAAAAAATACAGGACTATATGTTCAGATACTGGTACAGAAATTAGACTACTTTGTTAGCAATCTTCCAGCCATGCTCATGTACAGAATCACTCAATGAGAACCTACGTATGTAAATGAACACTAAGAAATCTTAAACCAAAAATTATATCGGTATAAAAAAAAAATACACACTTGAGGTTTTATGATTTTGTGGAAATACATTAATTAGATGTCATACATTGTAGGAACAAAACAGATTTAATGTTTATACAAGAGTGACAACAGATCAATTTGTATAATTAATTCTTGATATGGCTGGTTATGCTATATTTCCATTGTCGTCCATGTACCAGAGCCTACAGACATTCCACAACACAGATCCATGTGACATCAGGAACCGATTATATCAACTCTTCCTGAACTGGCTGCATTATGTTCTCCGTGGGTCAATTGACCGCCAATTCAACATTTATGAATTGTTTGAGTCGGTCTAAATATTGTCCGTAGAGTTCCACATCGTTGTGCCCCGCACCTTCGACCCAGAGTGGTTCCACTGCCCTCGGGCATCGCTCGTGTATGGCTAGTCCGTGAGAAAAGTCTATAACTTCATCTTCTGTTCCGTGTATAACTAGAACTGGAGACGTTATCTTTGGTACTTTGTCAATACTGAAAGCAAAAAAATATTGAAAAAGTGAAAACAATTTTTATTACTGTGGACATTTTCTTGTATAAATTTCATTAAAATTGAAAGCCATTATTGATAACTTCACAGTTCATACTGCATAATACTTCATGCTAAATTTGAAGATAAAACATGCGTACCTTAACTCATTCACCCCTGAAGACACATTTTGAACTCCTCCAATTCAAAGGTTGGAATAGTTCATTATGAAATTTCAGGGGTGAATTAGTTAATTGGCATCTTTGGCTCTTAAATAGCCTTCATCTAAATCTTCTTCGGAGAGCTGAGTCACACACATGTACAAGTTTAGTGTGGATATAACTTTCAATTACAATTAATGAATCTACATAATAAATTACTATATTCAGGTATGTCTTGAGTAACATATTCATAAGTATATCACCGATACTTTATCAACATTAGAACAATGACAGGCAAGTATGAATACATAATTTTATACATTAATATGCATAACAGGTATACCTAGAGTAATACTGAAGGGCAACAGTGAACAAGTTGTTTAATATACAATGTAATCAGTAAGTTGGAGGAAGTATATATAAAATGCATATTTTAACATCAAATCTACATTAATTATGCAGGTCTGAATTAATAGCAGGTGTAATATAGCCTTGAAATCACTAAACTGACAAGTCTGAAATTGTAAGAACTTTAACTGAATCTCCAAGTTTAAAGTACTGGTAGGTTTTTCTGTGCTGCACAAATCAAGGGTCATGGGTTAACTGTTAAAATCATAGGTCATGTATACATATGTATATGCATGCCATGCCATGCATCAGAATGACCCAAGACACAGATACTCCAGATGTCAGATTAATTTTTTCATGCATCAATGAACCATGGCTCAGGTTAACGTTATAAGGTTGATCTATACCTACTTTATTCTTCAAAATGTGGTACATGATGTATTGCCTTTTTTGGTTTTTTTAATATTACATTTTTTTTTACATTTTTTTCAACACATATGTTCTATGAGTGGTTTATTTCTAGTTTAATATATCCATGTATTCATAAGCTATTCAATAATTTGTATCAGTGATGATGTCAAACATTTTGAGACTACACATTTAGCAACACATATCAGTCAAACAATAACTCATATTCCCACTACCATTATTTTTTGACTCCAGTTTTCAGGCCTGGTGTGCTGTTTGAATATTTTCCCCAAGATATGATTATCAAGTGCCGTTTTTTATTTTGTAGAAAATGTGTACTAGTATTTAAAAAAAATAATAAAAGCAAAATAAGCAGATGTCCGAGATAGCACTAATTACCTGTAGTGTACATATATACCTCTATGGGTTGCTGAAGCTGAATAATTATATTTGCTGACACATGTACTGTTGTACTGAGTGTTTTATAATTAATTGATGACTTTCATTTAAAGAATTAATGTGCAGTTTATTTTTCACATCTCATAATGATTTGCAATAATATAAGACTGTACATTTTTTACTTATTGTACAATCTGTTATAAATGCACAATATGATTGATACTGGTAATTATCAACATCTGAACTTCCTTTTTACATGCTATATATAGATATACTATTGTAATGTATTTGTTTTGTGTTTTTTTCTGTGTCTCGATAAAGGAGCGGATTGCTTCAAAAATTTGACAACATCATATTGTCTACACTGTAAGAATTACTTCCTTGCCTCGTATAAAATTCTAAGTAATTTGTATCCTATTAGCTACAAACATACGTTTGTAATATATAAGGATCCAGTGTTATTCGGGAAGCTACGTACCATTAATATTACTCCTTTGACCCATATAGACATATACATGTATATGTATTATACTAAAGATCAAAAGGATAACAGCACTTGTATTCAATTTTAAATAATGAAGTTGAAATGATATGGATAAAATACTGAGTCTGAATTCGAACCAGTAATCAAAGTTACCTACGTACACATACATGCTATAACAGTATTAATGAACAATGTAATGGCAGGTAAATTTGATACTGACAGATATTCCATATAGTTATCAACTTTATTCTTCGATTCATATTTTTTTTCATGATACACATGCATAATATATACCTTATTTGACTTTAAAGAACCCCCCTCCCGGCCCCTAGTCAATAAAGATTGACAAAAAGATGGGAACTTGCTTAAATATGAGCATCCCTCTTATCAACAAACATATATGGGATAGGGCCTAGTATTAAGTTGTAAGAAGTTGTGCCCAATCCCTTTGACTGTTTATAATTTAATGTCAATAAAATATGTTGGAATGAATTAATGTACAAACATTCATTGTGACATCTGTCATCTAGGATATTGACCTGCTCTTTGACAACATTAGATAACTGTTGAAATTCTGTGTGCCCATAATCTTTCATGTTGTGAAGTGGAGGGGCGTAAGCTGACATACATTTTTTTGTGAGCACCCAAACAATTCCTGGGACGTTTAATTTATACCAAAGTGGAGAGGGGCTGTTTTGTGAGAGGTGTACATGTACTGCTTAATTGTGGTGAAATACAGGATGTGCCTAATATATCCACAGAAATACATGTACATTATACAATGCCATTGACACTTGACAGTAACCTTAACTATGACATCACAATAATGAGTCTAGAATTGGAAGAGAATTCAAAATTGATTATTGGAAGACCTTTCATGAAGGATTATTGATTATAATCAGCAGTCTTTCACCCCTATGTAACTCTAGACTCGACCATGCATTGATCTGGACGAGTCCATTATGGTCTACAGTGGTGAAAGGGTTAAGTTAGAATTTAGGATTTACACACCATAGACAATAGGTCTATATTATATATGAGATATAGATTTCTTACAGACCTACTGTGTAACAAGAAAGGAAACAATTTCGCAAGGGAATTTTTCATTCATTAAGTCTATAAATATCTTTGGATTAACACATCATAGGAATTAACTTCACACAACTGCAGGGGTCGACACTAACACTAGTCCATTAGTCCTGGACTAGAAGATTTCAGCAAGGACTAGTGAATCACCTTATTACCTAACTGGTCCTTTGGACTTGTAAAAGATATGATTATAAAATAAGAATATTCCTTTGTAAAATTTAGAAAACTAAGATATATTGCATGATAATTGTCAACATTTCCCTAAAACTTCACCATATTTTTATAGGAGTAGTTATTTTAAGTCCCCTACAGGCTACAGTCAATTACTTTTGATTTTTCGTTCTGTAGATCTCCATGTTTCCTTATCAGGAAATCTTGGACTAGTTACATTGATGAAGGACTAGTAAATAATCTATTCAACTAGTCCTGTGGACTTAACAAGCAAAAAAAGTTAGTGTCTAACCCTGTCAACTTGGTCTATATGAAGTAAATGACTCCCATATGCATACAATGTAGGTCTTATGTTATTCATGTGTTGTCTATGGGTCTACCATTAAGTTTGAACAATGAATTGGAATAAACACACTTCAGCAATTTCTTTGGCAAAAAAATGGTACCGGTAATCATAATGTTGAAGTATATAGTTTAATGTTTGGATATGTAAAGTAATTTTGCAATCTGAAATAAAGTTTTGCCCACTAGACTTCATATGAATTCATACACTTCAAACTTGCTTTCCATTTATAATCAATAATTGGAACAACATAACTAATATTCATTGTGTCAAAATCATTCATTAGGATGTACATAATCTAATTAGTAATACTTTAGAATCAGTCTTTTTAAGGTTTATATACCAGAGCCAAGTGTTACCGTACATATAATGTGTATATGGCGAAACAGACAATGAGACTGGTGTCCAATCAAGATCTGCTGACCATTAATTTTATAACTCATTAACTGTATCATCTTTAAAAATGAATCTGACAGGGGGTTTCCATGTGGGGAAAAATTGAGGAAAATTGTGAAAATACATGATTTTAAAAGAAAATTCTCCGGGTGGGGGGTATCCTGAAGCCCAAAAAACCCCTCTGGATCCGCCACCAATATATATATACAAATGTATATGCACAAGACAAAGTGACACATAGCCTAGCTGATGGACAGTGTGCTAACCTAAAGTCCCCTCTCGTAGTGCCCATGGGGGACTAATAATGTTTCAGAAACTTATTGCCCAATGAACATCATAGATGTCTACTGTTCATTCTACTCTAGTCGAGCTATGGACATTTGGAGGCTTAGAAATATTGAGATGACCCCCACCTTGATCTCAACATGTCTTGATCTCGGAGTGTCCACAACTCCATTAAACTCTACTTCTAAACCATTACTTATGCTACACATGCACATAAAGGGCATAGAAAGTAAGCATACAATTTTTAAAACCTTAATTTAAAGTGCATACCTAGGAAAAGCATCAAAGAACCATGTCCTCTTTGTATCTGGGAATGCCACTCTCATGCCGGACATCAGTGGAGAATGGAGAATAGCTGCACCAACTTCATATCTGGACGCAAGATCTACAGTAGGCACTGTGCCGATACTCTGTCCATACAAAACTACATTCTGTGGACTTATACCATATCTTGTTCGCAGAGCTTGCCATGCAGCATCAATGTCTGCATAGAGATTTTTCTCTGACGGTTTCCCCGAGCTGGCACCGTAGCCTGAATAGTCATAGCTGAAAATGTTACAGTTGATTCTGGATCCTAGTCCTATGTAGAAGCTGCTCATTTGGCCCAAATCTACTGCATTGCCGTGACTGAAGAGAAGAGTGTATTTAGCATTGGGGGAACACCTTGCAAACATGCATGGTATCCTGTTTCCCCTTGAAGTCCTTGTCATAAACACTTCAATACAGTCTAGTTCTCGCTGAGTGTACTGCCATTCAGCCCTGTCAGTAAGGTGGAGGCTATATTTTGAACCCGTTTCATCTGATATCAGTGAATATGTTGGTTCTGGAGGAAGGAAGGCCAACTTTGCTGCTATTCTTGATGGACATGGCGGACAACAAAACAAGCAACACAGCTCGCTGAACGACAGGCTGTTCATGGTGTCAAACGAAAAGCGAACTGAAATAGAATCAAAACGATGTAGCAGAAATCAAGCTACCATTCACAACAGTTCTGAGATACCAATCGCTGTCATGTGGAGGTAATTTAACTCACAATATTGACATACACTTTCCGTTCTTTCTTTCCTCTAATAATACAGCGTGACGTCACTTTGTCATATCAACCGGAAGTGACAAATTGAATTAATATCATATTATCATAACTTTGAACGTTAACAAATAATTGTAGAATTGTAAGTGATCGTGCTAAATATTCAAGTAATAATTTTCAACAACCATATTCAATATAATTTGTTGAACAATTAATTTAACAATGTAAAATATTGCGTCCGATGCAAGCGTTTTTACGGCTTTGACTTTTAAAAATCTTTTCTGCGGAAAGAATAGTGCGTGTACGCAATTTCCGGTAATATTTTGACAGACACACGCTGCATGCTGGTTTGTTGTGTAATTCTTCATCGTCCAGATAATGAGTACACAACGAGGAAACGTGAAGAAAGGCGCACAGAAGTACAAAAACAAAAATGCGTTTAAAAATGATTTGCATGACCGTACACCACAAATGGAGCTAATTAAGAAAGTTCAAGTCACAGGGGCCTGTCAACGCTGTACAGATGTGATTGAATGGAAGATCAAGTACAGAAAATTTAAGCCTTTGACTACACCCAAAAAATGGTAATCATATGACATATTTTTCCACAGAACGTGTATCTTCTTTTTTGGAAGTTTAGGGGGGGTGTTGTTGTGTGCTAATATGAGGATAACAGAAAAGGGTGATAATGACAATGTATATACACCGTGTACTAATATTTAGCCCCAGTTTCCCCTGGCCCTGACACCAGACCAAGGGTACATTCGCGTATCCGGTTGAAACGGTTGAACCTGTAAAGAAAACGAAAACGGCAGGCAAAGATCTAGGCTGACCTCAGGAAATTTCGGCTCCTGTAAATTGAGGGGTCCAGACGTACATTGTACGTGACGGAAACTAAAATGCTGACTATTGTCAGTTTGCGTTATTTCCGAAACTGTGCATTTTTAGCTGTTCTTATAGAACGGTCCAATTGCGTTTGTTTATCATGGAATATTTCTGCGCCACAGGTACCGTTTCAACCGGGTTACGCGAATGTAGCCTTAGATATTTTGACAGAAAGAAGTTTTGTGTGGGGCCAGAGCGCACTGCTATATGAAATTGTGGAATTCTCCAACACTGTTTGGTGTCGGATAGTTTTGAGGTGCTGACAACAAAAATCTACTATGACACAACATATACCTCACTTAAATATCGATAAACGGATTATTTATTAGTGCTGGGAATCGGTCAAATATTCAAGATCGATAATTGGAACTCCATAATCGATCGATAATTGATTATCGGTTTA
>JAUMHH010182823.1:0-10642 GCA_032359455.1 Chlamys rubida | reverse complement strand
CTAGTCCGAGTTTAGACAGACCTTAATGTCACCATTCTAGTCCGAGTTTAGACAGACCTTAATGTCACCATTCTAGTCCGAGTTTAGACAGACCTTAATGTCACCATTCTAGTGCGAGTTTAGACAGACCTTAATGTCACCATTCTGGTCCGAGTTTACAAACAGGTTGTGCATTATTGAACTAAGGGTGTCTGTTGTTGGTATAAGTGTGTGATAGCGTCTGTACCAAACACATTGTATTGACTTACAAGTGTCTAAGTGTCAAACTTTAATTAACATGAGCCTAGAAAAAGTGTATATCAGATCTACTTTTTGAAATTGCCGTGCAATGTGGTTTTAAGTGAATAAAGAAATTGGGAGTTATAGTGATTACAGTTGGAATTTACACATGTTCATACCGCGTGTGGGAGCACACGATAACATGTTACAGGGCGTATGCTTGCACATTCCTAACATGTAGAAAGGGTAATTAGATGTTAATTTTCACTATGCAAAAAACAATCACTTTTCTTTTAAGTGTACAAATATGCTAGGCGTCGTTGAAAAGATGGATAATTTCGCCTCGAGTAATCCAGGCAAAACGTATTCCCCTTTCTTAGACATGCTACCTGTTTCCGCCAAAATCATATACGATATTGATGTTTCAAGATAACTCCAGCCTCTGTACCATTTGCTGCATATTCATGAGGTTGAGATTATCCAAAATGTCGCCCACGTGAAAACCATAGTCGTATTGGCTGGTTAATTCGATGCGCTGTTCGGGACACTTGGTGGCTTGCCTTCGGATTACGGCACATACAGGCTTCACTAAAGTTTGTAATCTTTATATAAAACTCCCTGGTTTTAAAACAGTGCAAAGTCCCAGCTGTTGGTGACATGTCCTTATGGACAAACTAACACGTCGTCAAAGGATAGTGCGTACTTATACACATTACCATGGCAACCTGAGTCAATTGAAGGTACAGCACAGCCATAAACATTACGATACCAATCCGAGGCGATAAAGAATAATACATGTTGGCACCTACATAATGACATCACAAAGCCTGCAAGTGTCTGTTCTTTTTTGAAAGAAAGTGTAAACAGATATTTTATCGACTGACCTGTGCGTGAGTGTAAGATCTGCTTAAACACATAAATGTTGTAGACATTGTAGTTCTCATAAAAACAAAGGTCTTTTCGGAAACAATGAACTTAGCCCAACACCCAACTTGGTAGTATCTGTAGCAACTCTAAATACTACCAAGGGCAAACGTTTAAACCGAGGACTCTCGCATTTACTTATAGACAATAAAAAAAACTTCTTAAAAATGTATATTTAAGGTACAAAGGCAAATCATGTCCATTTACATCATACAGCGTGTTAGAGGTAGAAATGATGCTTAAGTCAAATTTGCTATATTCCAAGCTGAAAAGTGCTGCGAAAACAGACAAAACATGACGAACTTGAATAAATTGTGTTTTTGCGTAGGTTTTCACATGATCAATCAAAGGCATTTGTCAGTTGTTTTTTAACTCCCGAAGTACGTTTAAACATATCTTTCATATATTGAAATAGTCATCGACGATCCTTCGTTAAGTGTACAGGTAGTGTACAGGTAGATGTGATGACACACACTTAGCCTCAGTTATCCCGAGTGTGCCGCAAAGTGATTGGTTAAGTTCCCTGCGTTTCTATTATGAGTAGGTGCACTATAAATACTAATTTCCTACAGTGTTCGTTGAAGCACCCCTTGTACAACTTGTATAACCATATGAGGTAATTTTCTCTTTATTTATCGATAAGGGTGGCAAAGAGAGAGCATCCCAGGTACTTGCTACACATAATCTTATCTTACTCCATTGAGGGTGATCGGATGGATGCACCTGGATGTGCCGTTAGTACCTGGGCTACTCTCTCGAACCAATACCAGTGGCTTCCAGGATCACCTCATTGGGTAGGACGACGGACGCCTCAACAAACGCTGCGCGGTAGGCTAATTCGTATCGAAAAAATACCATCATCTACCGGATAGCTCATGTTCATTGGGATATTTCGCTGTGCACCTATCTCTATGTACACATGAAGGACTGTATATAACAATTTATGAGGTTCGTGGAGTTTCATTAAGTTTGATTTCAAATCTGAATATGACTTTTGATTATAATGCATATTTGAAAACATACAAAAGTATAATTCATTCAAGTTTGAAACCTTGGTTGGTCAAAAAGACATATATATATATGGACATCTTCCAGTTCTCGCATAGCGCGCACCATTCAGTTTGTCTGTGACACAAAGACCTTCCACAAGCAGGACACCGATACGACATGCATCATTCACACACAGACATTGCGCACGGTGTGCATGTAGGGCCCATGTTTATGGTAAAACTAGCCGTGCTCGTCATCAAATATGAGGGACTGAGGGATCCGACCCTAGGATGGAATGATGGTTTAGCGTTACTTGACTATTCAGAATGGCTAATTTGGTAATTGTGAGAATTCAACGCACAGAAAAAATCTACCAGTCAAAATGCAACAATCTTATTCAATACTGTATGCGTGGAAATCATTTCGCTACTTATTTTACCTTTCAAGATATTTCTAAAGACAAATTTTGTGAGAATCAGACACTATTTAGTGAACCTGTCGCTAGGAAACCACAAAACAGAGAATGCAGCATTTATTAAATTTTCACGGAATTTATTGAAGTTCGGACTAGACCTAAGCCGTCATAAAACATATTTTGAGAAATTATTTTGCATCAATCGGATGATATTTCGGGAAGTAATATTATGCAACCTGTAAACCAATACATGTAATGCAGTAATGTAGGATGCGGCACAATTACATATTTTGCACAATCAATTTTTAAAAAGTCGAACATTCGTATACCGTTGTTAAACAAAATCAGATTTGCATGGATACAATCAATTGTTGTGTAATATTGACTATGAAAACATTGTTTTTGGCATGCGATTTGCGACTTCTTGGTTTGCAATTTTATTTTTGTATATATACAAACATCGATAGTAGGGTTAATTAAACTATTTATTAAAATGGAAAAAAAATCACTCCCCATGACAAAGCAGTTTCATTATATCTGCACAGGAAATCTATAATTTTGCGCTCACACTCGATATTCTTTAAACATAATTGCTGATAAAGTTTTGTAAAAATAGGACTTTATTTAGAGAAGTTATGACGGAACAGACAGATGGACGGACGGACGTTACCACACTCCGTACAAAAGTTCCTATCGGGGCGTCGGACGAGCGTGAAAATCATTGTTTGCACGTGTACGAACAAGAACTGTCGGATGGATTGCTGATTCACCTCCATTGATTCCAACAAAACGGGCAATGCTTCATGGCATTCAGTTTCTATTTAATTTGATCAAGTTAATAAATGTGAGATAACACTAGTGCGGAGACTCCGTATTAACCACAAAATTATCTTACTAATAAGTTTGTATACTTAATAGTATACCATGTACTTTATAAGTCGTGCTGTTTGACTGAAACATCACGGAGTCTCTATTCCATCGATAAAAACAGTTACAAACACGATTTTCTTCATCTCACGTCCTTTGCTGGTATACTCATATATTTAGTAATTATTATTATCCAGACGTTATTTTACTGATGATTGAGCAATTGGTAATATAACCCATTTAATGACCAGTAGATAAGTACATTTTAGAAGCATTGTAACTAATCATAAAGCTTTCCACCACACTGCCTTGGCACATTATTACGTCATCAGATTGTAAATGTACCTACTGCCAATCGTACAAGCTAATGCCAATCGTACAAGCTAATGCCAATCGTACAAGCTAATGCCAATCGTACAAGCTAATGCCAATGATGGTTGCAGTTTACTGCTCCTTAACAACACTATGCGAACATGGAAATTACCACAACGCATTTACAATGTTTTGTTGTTGTCAGCCTAGCAACAAATGAATATAATAGAGTCACATGGTAGAACAAGGGTTAAAGGGCAGATGTGCCCTAATAGACACTGAAGTAAAAACCAAGATGCAGGTTAGAAAGTAAAAATTAAGAACCAAGTTATTGCAATTTCAAATGCATGCAGCCGATCGATCTGTGTTTTCAGTGTACGATCATACATTGGGGCTATTTTTCCAGAACATACGTAGGAAACTATACAAGAGATATGCATCGTAAACTACTAGGACTATCAAATGGCGGTGATGTGCTGACAGTATAAATTATAAGACTGTGTTAAGGAAGGGGAACTGTGGTACGGAGATTGTCAACAGGTCAAAGTACGGAAGCTGACTAAATCCTGGTCATTGGCACCAAATACACACACTTTCTGTTTAAATATCCAAGAGTATAGAACTAGCTTTTAATATTTGTAACATTCCGACTACATTGTTGACCATCCCGTGTCCGGAGTTTCTACCGTTACGTGACAAGTCGGTCAATGCGGGTAATGGCATCTAATCGTACAATGTATAAACATATTTGTACGACCAAGCCCATATATCGACAACACAAGCTGAATCAAAGCAGGTCCCGTTCGTCCAGCACCAATTACCGTAACAACGCTGAAACAGTGCGGGACTAACGCCGCTAGAGACGTCCACCATTGTGTTGCCTGCCATTATACACGTCTCCAATACAAACACACCGCTCAGTCGGATATCGATCGGCCATTACTGCACGAGGTCAAACGTGCTATTCAAATATACATCGGAAAATTAAATCATGTAAATAATGACGATTGATTGCTATTGTATTTCAATAACTCGCGTATTGTTTTATTTCATACAATTCAGATATTTTTGATCAAACGCGCGTGAAGAATTCACAGAGATCAATTAAATGACTCGAATCACAGTGTATCAAATTTATTGTTTATATTGATCTATTTATAAGCGCCTAGGTAACGGTGATCAGCCAAGGCAGTTTTGTGATCAATGTTGCGTTTTAATTGAACACATCTGAATAACTGATTACCTTAATTTGAAGCCTTTCCTATTGTTACTCTGCGAACCTGTAAAGTGGTTGTGTAATACGCACACCCTGTTTCTCGATCACACCACATGTGGTTCGTATATAGGTTAAACGAGACCATGTCTGGCAACACTGTGTTATTTGGTGTCGGAACTAAGAACTGATCATATTATGTCATTATTCAACACTATTGTATATACCCTTTGGCGAATCCATAGGTAAGGTTCTTTTTCATTCGATTCCGAGAACTCCAAAATAGGTTTTTGCATTTAGAAAAGGCAGTTTGATGGTTTTCAGGGATGTAAAGAGGCATGAAAAAGGGTGTGTCACAATAGATTAATTAACAAGCTAAACCTCAACCGTTTGCCGTTTCTGTTCGAAAAAAGATGAATAAATCTGCTGTATCCCACTGCTTGTTTATAGGAAGAGGCGTCTAATGTGGTGCGTAGCAAAATTAAGGGTATTCTTTTTGTCGTCTTTTATAGAAAACAAAGACTTGCTACGTGCTGTCGCCATGGTGACGGATCGAGTTCTATATCGCATCGAAGGTCGCTAGACCGTTATAAGGTGGACAGATTATATTTTGGGAAGTGACCAGAGAGATTTTCATTTCCATTTACTATAACGACAGCATCTTAGAGGAAATTGCATTCATAGGGCCATGAAGCTTTCTTACGCTCTCCTCCATCCTTAAACCATAATAAGAAGACAAATATAGACAGTCTGTTTTAGGAAAATTCCGCATATATTATAGGGATAAGGAATATTTTGAAAAATTATCCGTTCAAACCACGAGAGGACGCTTACTTCAGAATCGACAGTAGAGTGCGGCCTCTAAAAAACCAGACTACGGAAGGTAAAGGGAACGCTTTCTTCACAAGTAGTAACATCAGACTCAACCGCTTCAAAAGGGACTTTACAAAGTGGATAGATAGTATTAAGAGTTGATGGGTGTATGCATGGATTTGGTGGGTATATAGTGATTGAATAAGGAAATTAATTTTTTACAGCCCAGACATATGGAAGGGCAGAGCCAAATGGATAACAGAAGGTAGTACAAATAATTGTCCACACTTATTATTTAATGGATCTTATTTGGTACGAACATATGTTGGAAATCACAACAGTCTATCATAAATCGCAAAACTGTAATCTGTTGCAAAGAACACGAAAGGATTGGTCGTCCTAGAAAATTTGCTTTGAAAATTTGAAAAATAATTAAATATGTAAGATCAAAGTTTTACTTTTTACACAAACAATGTACGTATTAAACATGTCGCAACGTTTCTAGGCCGACTGGTGCCTTTGTCAAGCTATTGATATTACATATTTCCAAACTGATGAATCTTATTGAAGGAAAAAATTAAATATGTAGATACACACTTCTTCCCAAAAGAAAATAATCATTTGTTTTACTTTGTCATAAAAAGTAATAGCTGTGTTCGGTAATTGGTTTTGAAATGGAACAATTATTTGATAATTAATATTGAAATAAAAACAAAATGTTTCATCATTAATGCTTTTTCAATTAACTTTTGATAAAAATGATTACTTTCGTCTTGTTTTGATATCAAATAACTATTTGCTGCCTTTTAGACAATAGGTTAGACATTAAACATCAACGTTGATTTTGTGAATACTGTGCTTTTCATTTATAATCTAGTACAAAAAAAATCTCTACATACTGTTGTACATAACTGACTAAAGCTGTGCTTATGACGTCATGGTAGAAACGTTTCCCACACGAACCAGAGTCTATGACTCAACTTTAGTAATGGAAGATCGAATATCAAATTAGTTTCTATTTGAATTTGTTAAAAATATATCCTTGTCAATATTTGTGACGGTGCAATGTAATAAATGGGGCTATTTTACAACCGTGGAGTTGGTGCTCGGAATGATCATGAACCGGTGACATCTGAGTATCGGACAGGCAATCACTTAGCTATAATCCTGGCAGTGTGTTTGTTTAGCAGCTCGGTAAACAACCCATCACGTCACTTAAAACAATAGACTGTGCTAGTATTGCTTTGTTTTGTATTGTTATTACGGGTCGTTAACAATTTAGGTCGTGTAAGGCTAAATATAGAATCTTAGATAAAAGAACAAAGACTATTCTTACAATCAGAAACAAATTAAGTCGAATAGCATGTGTTTATATTCAGTTGATTCATAGACGCAAAACATATAATACATGCGTTACATGCTTGTGAAATATGATATTTTAGGAATACATTTCAGTTGTGGGAAGCTTTTTTCGGTTAGATGGTGAACTGAATAATTGGCGATTTGGTTAGGTTTATCAGATTGCACGTCCTATGAACAGCTAAGGTCATTTAAGGACGTGCTTCCATATGTGTAATGTATGCGTGCATGTGTGTATGCTGGAGGCAGGGTATGTGGATCTACATGCCTCCTTGCGATAGGACGGATCTGATACCGAGTTTAGAGTGCTACCTCACTGACATAACTATGCCGAAGTCACCCAGCATAGTACTCCACCCGGTCATATCATACTGACAACGGATAAACCAGTTGTTGTAATCACCCTAAAAGCTGAAAGTTGAAAGTTGAGCAGGGAATAACAACTCATTGGCGAAACTATCTTAAATATAAACTTTATTTATTTTACAACAATTATGAAACAAGTTATGTAAACTTATAGTAATCACTCTTGTTGGCCCGGATATTAGCGCGCAGGGTCTTAGCGTGGGAAGAAACCGGAGTACCCGGAGACCCCATACCTTTTCACGTCCGATCGGGGAATCGAACCCCGGCCGCATTGGTGAAAGGCAAGTGCGCTATCCACTGCACCACCCGACCTACATTTACTTGAGCTCACAGCACATTATTTCTTTCAGTGAGGAGATGATTAAATGACGTCACGTATCACATTTAAATATCGAAATGACGTTAAGGATAACAACGTTAGCCGACATTGTGCTAAACATTTTAACCCAAACGTTTGTTTTATGCATTCCCTACGGATCTAGAACAAAGAACCGACGCTCTGTCAAGGGGTTGACAACAAAACAACTACTTATTTTGCTACACCATCGAGGTAGGGAATTGTTTTTTCTCCAGACATTCGCTTCTTTGTTTGACATGGCCAGTTTACAGCATTTGAACAAGTAATCAGTTTTTATCCTGATTTGCAAATGATTTTCCTCGACACTGGAGAGCTGATTCTGACGTCCTATCTGATTGTAACGTCACAGTAGTGTTTCTATTCACGTACAATCTGTCATACCCAAGAGAGTGAAAGAGAAATTATACCCGGGGCGTGACAGAGGAACCCATGAACAGGTCAGATTGGAGATTATTCTGTAAATGGTGAAAGAAAAAGATATCCCACATCGGGGAAAGTGTGGATACACCTGTCCAGGGTAAGAGAAACACGTTCCCACATGGTCATTCCACATATGGGACACGTGAATCCAGCATACGCGAAGGTTTGAGATATATGTTGTGATGTGCTTTACACTACTAGGATTTGTGATGCGGTGCGTACATTGTAACATACGTGTACGTTGGCAGGATACTGTGTCTGTGTCTGTGATATATTATGTATGAGCAGACAGTCGTTTGTGATTGGAGACTTGATTACACTGCAGTAACAGCTAATGATGCTTCCTGTTACTTTCAACAGTCATTGTTATAGATCATCATTAATGGTATTAATATATATATATCAATCTATTATAAATAGAGTAACAACGATAAGTAGATTTTAGATTAATAGAATACCAGGAAGTAGTAACATTGACGACCTTACATGTAAATGGCGTTCTTCCACATCTGGCTTTGCCGGATAGAAGTGTCCACTGTATCCCACACAGGTACAACCCGTGACATCAAAATCCGATACTACATTTTCTTTTAAACTGACTAGGAAGTGCATAAACTACTTTTCTATCGCCAAATCAGTCATGTACTGATATCGTCTCAAAGAAATAAACAATTATTAAACAAATTTTGAATACTGATTTTGATAAGCAACGATATACCAACAAAAGGTAGTTGTTCACTATCTTTTGAAATATATCCTTATTTAATTTGTAGATTATCTAGAAAACATACGTTATAGAATGTTTCTTTCCTCATGTAAGTGTCGATTTTCACCAAACGTAAGAGTAAGAGCTCAGAGGAAAAAGATCAATCGTTATGCAGGTGTGATGCAGGATATAAAAGCCAAGGTCTTGACCAAACGGTTAACAGCTGATGGTAGAACCTCCATACGTTCCATACATACAAGTGATACACAAGTCAGCCTCCTTAACTCCTAAATGATATCGTTTCTTATAGACAAATATGTCTGAATAGAAAATAATTGAATCAAGAAAACAAGCAGGCAAATGTGAAGAAATAAAAGCAGGAAAAAGGATGATTACCAAGGGCGGCACGTGAAAATAAGATCAAAGAAGTTTGACGGAATTCGAGGAAACGTACAAAACTGAAGAATGGTAACCATAGAAACACAAGGGAAAATGACGGATGGTAACCAAAGAAACGAGGGAAATTGATGGATGGTAACTAAAGAAACATAAGGGAAAATAACGGATGGTAACCAAAGAAATGAGGGAAAATGACGGATGGTAACCAAAGAAACACAAGGGAAAGTAGGGGATGGTAACCAAAGAAACACAAGGGAAAGTAGGGGATGGTAACCAAAGAAACAAGGGAAAATGACGGATTGTAACCAAAGAAACGAGGGAAAATGACGCATGTTAACGAAAAAACACATGGGGGAAAAGGATGATAACGAAAGGAACACGGGGAAAACGGATTGTTACTATGGAAACACAAGAAAAAAAGACGGATTGGTCCCAAGGACACAAGAGGACAGGGTACGGGCTGTTACTTAAGATAGACGAGGATAACGGATGGACAGTAACCGAGGATTCACGAACAAATACGACAGACGTTTATCAGGAATACCCGAACAGAGGGGACAGTCGGTCTTTGTGGATCAACGAACAAATACGACAGACGTTTATTAGGATTACCCGAACAGAGGGGACAGTCGGTCTGTGTGGATCAACGAACAAAACAAATGGACACAAATCGAATTAAATAGACTGGAAGAAACCGAGGATACAACAACCAAAGAGATTCACGAGAACTGAAGGAGGAGGACGGTAACTGAGGTTACATCGAAGACATACTCAAACCGATCGACAGGAATTTTCGGTTAAAGAACACATGGAGAGAAAGACTGGCAATGACAAATACATTCTAGTTCAAGTTACGTGTTTTGTGCGTAAACGTTTATTACCGATACTAAGTAGTTTTGTAGTTATTTAAAGTGAAACATAAACAGCGATAAACCAGAGATTCAAAGTGATCAATTGGTAAAAACATCACAGATTGGTTTTTCCTTTCAACTGTTTTAGATATTCTAAGCGAGTATGAGGATTGCTAGCTGAAACTTGCCAAAGCTGCAGCTATTTGTTGCCTTCTTAATCTAATTTACAGCAACAACGAAGACGCGGTAATATTATAAAAATGTTCGTTTTTATGTGGAAACTATTTTAAATCCAAATATAAAATGTAAGTTGCGTAGAGTCGTTATGCTTAAGAACGAGATATTGTACTGTTTAATTTTACATTCGACATCAAAAACCTCTTCTTCGCTAGCCAAGTGTTCGCTCCGTATACACTCCACATGTAAGTGG
>JAUMHH010182812.1:0-14842 GCA_032359455.1 Chlamys rubida | reverse complement strand
CATATAGTTGGTAAAACGCATCATTAACTGTTTCAGAATTTAAAATAAAAGACCAGTCAGTGTTTGAGAAAATACATGTCATGGATATAAAGTCTGCACGTTTAGAGTTAAAAGCTGTACGGTCCATATTACTATAACGCGCCGCATCGGATATGGTGATTATCAGTGATATCCGATACCCAGGCATCTCTCCCCTAAACCTGTCCTTTTGCATATTTCGGTACGGGTGCACTTAAGATTTGTATTTTAAATCGTTTGAACTTTAGAAACACTTGATTTTTTATGAAAGAAAATGCTTTAGGTGGTAAAAATGTTGCCTTTGTTTTGCTGTAAATAGTGCTTACATCTGCTTTCCATTGATTATTGATATAACAGAATGGTTGGCTCAGCTGCTGACTATCAGTGTCCGATGTTGGCTATAAACGTTTTGCTAGAATATATTCTGGCAAGGTTGACATTAAATATAACTTTGAGTACAAAAATAGCAGGTACATTCAAAGTTGTATAGTAACGTCAGGTTTCTGAGACACCTTATCTTTGACGTATGATTTGGAGCGCTTTAGATATAGATTTGAATTCTTCTGACCTTTAATTCCACTGAGGATTCCTGTATACACGAAATGTCATATGGCGCAGGGAAAATTGTTTGTTTTGTTGGGCTCTCTCTATCGACGTTCTCAAGTTTATATAAATAGGTTTATATAAACTCTTCGACAAATTCAGCATATGAGCCGGCTAAAAGGGTCGCACATTTTTACCATGAGAATGAAAAAAATTGCCCCCAAATATTTTCTATTCATCTTTTCATCATGAAAACCAGCTGTTATTCATTATCGAGTGTTTATTGAAATATCAAAACAAAGAAACACATGAGCTCTCAATGTTGCGGCTTCGACATCAGAATATGTATGGTGTCATTTTGCCCCACCCCTTTTTACTTCAATTCATATATTGCTATTTCATTCATCGCAAGTATTCAAATAGGAGCACAGAGAGCAGGATATTCTTGATTTCTAGATTAATATCAGTATTTCACTAATTGGGTGAATATTTTGATTTTGTACACGGGTGCGTGAAGATTTTCTAGTTCTTTGTAAACACATCTGATAACAGATACAAATTGGAGACAGGGAATGCTGTATTACGGCGTAAAAATTAACGTGATGCTGTTTCACGTCATAATTGACAAGGTCCATTGTTTGTTATTTTTCACACGAAGTCTTACTCTCTCATAAGTCGGTTAATTGGAAAATAAAAATGTGTCACAGTAGAATATCCTCATTATTACTGTTAACATTTATATTTCACTGATAAAAATGTAACAAAGCATGTCTATTTTCACCAAAAATCTCATGTTTTACAGCTAAATATGATGAAAATATCTTTCTTCAAAACTTGGCATAGCTAAACTTTCAAATGATGCTTCGGTCGCTATATTCCTAATGCTTGCTTCCACTATCCCGAGTTCTACACCTCTGGTATCCCGAGTACTTCACCTCCGCTCTCCCGAGTACTTCACCTCTGGTATCCTTGGTGCTTTACCTCGGCTATATAAGTACTTTTCCTTCTGTATTGGATGATAGAGGTTACGACGGTAAACGTTTCACCCAATATCTCTGAAGCAGATAGTAATATCTTGTGATTGTATTCGTCTGAGGTGTCTCTTTGACTAAGTTCGTGCTCGAAAGAAACTTCTAGACTTGCTTCTTCTCTCTGTGCTACACACAGCCATCAATCGCCCTCGTTTGATTAAAACTTTGCCAAAATCAGAAGTCATATCCGATATTCTGAACCAGTAATAAACCAAAGCTCACTGTTTCTGATTGAGTTTAGTTAGACTTCCTGTTTTCTGTCACGGGGTGCGTGATTTTACTTGGTGAATTATATATACGTTTGTCATCGTTGTTTCCGATTCACCAGTGTCATTCATTAATGACCAGGTTGTTGTCATGGTAACCGTCATTAGATCAAGAATACACCAATCAATGCCGCGATAGCTCTGTGTGTGACCTTTCTGTCGTTTGACTTTTTCTTAGACAGACAAGAAATATATGATCACAAGTCACATCTAATAGACGACTTGGTAAAAGAATTCTTGTTTAAGCTGAACTGGTCTTTTTTATCATGGTTATTTTTTTCTCTTCATCTAATTTATGATTCCATCATATTGGGATAACTTTGTCAAAAATTGGCATGGCGTTTTTAGGAGACAATCATTATGCCTTCTTCTCCCGTTAACCCAGGGCTGCTTGTTGTGTTATTTGGTTTGGACACTTTTCCTGTCACATCTATGTAGCCCGATGTCACCGGTTGGTATCAAAATTATCTTTACATTGAATGACATTACAGTGCACTTGCACTATAAAGCAGCCACCCAGTATAATTTCCCATGGCCATGTCGCCGTATGATTATAATGTGTCCCTATTGCGATCGCCATATGACTTGGCTTATTATATCATTAAGTTCCTGTCTATGCGACGCTTGACGCTTCACATTACGTTTTTATACATTTAAACCAATCGTTCGAGAGACTATATGGTTATTATTATTTTTGAGTGATGTTGGTAGCATTGAGACAACAAGCAAAAACAGTAATCATAAAAAACAAATTGTATGTCATGACTAAAAAAAAAACAAGTCGCTAAAATTTTATAATGGTAATTTTAATTGCTATGCTAGAATGAAGTGCCGTGTTTAACAGTTAGACCCTGCATTTACTGAGGAAGGTGTTTGTGATGTGTGAAATACGCCAGTATCATGCAGTATTTACTGTTAAATGTGCACCATGCATTTTTTATACATATCCATCTCACTATCGACATTAAAGAGATAAACAGCTTTCAGTTGGCATTCATAGTCAACATGAATGCCAAACGAAACGCCACGGTGACAAAATGTTGAATTTGCAATGTTATAGGTGTCATTCATATTGACTACAAATACCATCTGAAATACTTTATATGCCAATTTCGAAAACATTTTAATGTGATAGAATTTTTTGTTTACCAAATTCCGCATTTAGTGGAATAGACATATATCGCGTGTGCTTGATTAATGAATAGAACAGTCATCTTCCATGTAAATTCAGTGGTATTCAACGATACAACTATCATAATGTTGACACTTTGGCCATGGCATTCATCATTTATTTGAATCCACTCTGATCTTGAAAGAATGGGAGTGCCATAGAGTGCTAAGTATAATTAAACAACCAAAAGAGCACTCAATTAATATAGACTTGAATGAAGCTCAATTCAACATGTCTAGTTCGGTTTTGTATATGTGACCACGCAGCTCGAATTTGTTTCTTCTGAGAATTTGTCATTAAGCTGACAATACATTAAACAAGTGGTTTCTAGAATATTTGAGTGTACAGCAGGGTCGTTTTACTGATGAAGGTTGGTGAAATTATAGAATTCTAATTTTCTATCCATTTATAATATAGAGATGTGTATCTTTTGTCAAACAACAACCGGTATTGTAAACCTATATCTGTACTGGTCCAGCTGATAATATGATTCATGCGTTTCGTCTTTCAAAATATAAATGATCGATATGTGAGATAGCATGAAAATGTATTAAACGGATCGAGGTTAGATATGGACCCTCTTATCTCTCAACTCAATCTAAATTATATACAGATTTAGACCTCCTCATCGCTTAACGTTGGTTCCGCTGTAATCGCTCACATGGGCTAAAAATAGTGGACTTCACAAGTTTGTTTAATTCGGTGCAGCCAATCAGCGAAGTGTTCTCAGTAAACAAGATGATGTAAGTAGTAAAATTCTAGAAACAAATGAAAATCGTTGTTATAAGGTTACGACCATTATAATTACCTAATTTCCACCTAGGGTACTCACGTGTCTGCCAGAACTACTTCGCTGGGTCCTAGATTTTCTGGTGACGTAACATCACCACTGTAGGACTCACGAATCGTATTACCGTTACATCACCACTGTAGGACTCACGAATCGTATTACCGTTACGTCGCCTTATCATATTACAAAAAGTGTTCCAATGGACATCGATGTACTAGTACTAGAACTTTATGTAATAACTAATAAAGATGAGGAATAGTCTATGCAAAGTCATTTCAGCAAAGTTTGTGCAAGTTAAGTATACTATATTCAGAGATTTCAATGAGGTGAATTTCAATGGTTCTAACCATTTTCTTCATATTGGTTAGTATAGAATGTATATAGATTTATATCATACATCCAGTGAAAGAAGAAGGTAACACACTCAGAGCTAAATGCGCCTTTAAAACACTGGTAATAGATACAGTATTCTAAAGATTAATTACGCTCCTTCATACAGCTGTATCGTGTTTCTAAGAGTCACCAGTGATGAGTTGAAATGTTAATGTGTGACGTTTCGAGGTGCAAATCTATAACCAGGTATTTAACTAAGCTAAACCGATCGATTCGTCGATTTGATCGTCATTTCATACATCAATAATAACTAAAGGCATGTCCGATTATAGTGTACAATAGTATGGCCAACTAGTGCATAATTTGCATTTTAGTGTGCATGCGCTCTTCCGGCCTTTTGTCTGATGATGGTGACCGTGTACAAACAGTACTAGTCATAGAAACGTCACACATCAACTCCTATTGTGATACACGAACCTTTATACGTATTAAATTAAAATGATTACTAAAATGTTAGCCATGCAATTAAATGAACGAACTAGGCATATTGGGAATTAAATAGCCTAATACATCAGAAGCATTTATAACAGGTCATCTGTATAGTGAAAGGAATTATACAGGTCACAAGACTATTTACACTTATTATTATGTTAATCACCCATAATGGTATTTTCCTAATGAGATATTGCATAGATTTCAAGATTTTCAAGATTTTATTTGTTCACTCAGTCGCACTAGTGCGAAACAAGAGGTCATACAGTTGGTACATTTAAACATGGCGGAACATAATATGATACAGTATGAAATTGGTATAATAAAAAGTACATTAAATAACAGAAATACCTTAAGTATGTATACAAAACTATGCTTTCAAAATTCTGCCTATTTTTTCTAGAAATCTACTAATACGAGTGAGAACTCGTGTATCACAAATTGAGAAAAGACCTTGCATTTTAGTCAAGCTTGGATTTTTACAATAATAATCTGGTATGTATAATTTTCGAATATTGCATATCAAATCATATTCACATTTGAATAAATAGTGAAACTCATCCCCAATTTCCACATAGGGAAGTAACCTATGTTAAACGTATCAAATGTTTTGGTCAGATCAGACTGGTTTTACAACCTACGGAAGTTAAAGGCATTGACAAATGTTTCTGTTGCTGGCTACTTTAGTGTCATAGCCTGCACTTAGGATGGCTGACTCTGTCGAGTCTCTTGTTTGGTAGGGTGAGTGTAGGTTGTTATGGAGAAAATGTAAGAGGAAATACGTCTATAACGTTTACTGAGGGACCTTAGGTAGCAATGACAAGTTCGATACTGGAGCTCAGTTGTATCCCTCCTCCTTACACACCAACGATTCTGCAGCAATTATTTTACATCAGCATCCTTGTAAAACCGTTTTAGTTTCAAACCAAGCAGCTATGTGTTAACTGAAGTATTCAGAGTGAGAGAAGCACGGCTGGATGTTGTTTCACTGAACATGTTGGCAATGGGTCTACTTCGCATGACATTGACTGTAAGATATTGGTAATCTCACCCGGCGTTGTTAGGTGCTAGTTGTGTACCAGGTAAAGGGTTGTCACAAATTTCAATAGTACGTGTCACCACAAGAAAACAATGTGAGTGGCTGAGATCGCATTACCAATATGTAATACTTAATGGTAGTGGTTCTATTGATGAAGAAATTGCTGAAATTGTTTAATAATTCCTTTAGAATTGAGCAGCTTGGTGAGACGATGTCTGCTTTCCAATCCTTGAAGTACTTAGCGGGTCCTGAACAGTTGTTTACGATCAGTGCCACAGCTGCTGTCTTATTTGAGGTTTGTATTTCCTTACATTGAATGAGAAACGAAAAAACAAAACGACGCATATATTTTTATAGACGAGTTGGGCATACGCCATAAGCTCTCTGCCTTTTGAGCAAATCTGTTTTTACCTCGACGCCCCACAACGTAAAATGAATGTTAGGTCTTAGTTTGGTTATGTGAAGATCTAGTGCTAAAGGTAACCACTAAAACATCATCAGACCACAGGTTGGGACAGGATTCAAACTCCAAATTGCATCTTTCACATAAATGACCCAATGCTACCGAAGATTGTGTCTTGAGTCTGTAGATAAGGTCAAACACCAGTAGTGTATGGAACGCATGTTGATCATCTGACATGATCATCTGACATGCTTCTCTTGGTGTTGTTGATTCTAGGATCTTATGGTACTCTTTAAACGACACAGTTAACCTTAATACCTTGATCATCGCCAAGATAGCAATTATCTGTGATAAAACTATCGAAAATAGGTGTGGGGGGGGGGGGGGGGTAAATTAAGTTTTTAAATGAAAATAAGACCAAATTACACTTTTTGAAAAGCAAATAATACTATGTAAGTGTTGAAAAGCTATTCCACCGTCATGGTGGCAAATTTTAGGAACGACAGACACGCGTATATTCAACTAAATCAAGGGAAATTGATAGGTGCCTATCGGAAGTAAGGCTATCCAGCTGTATAACCACGGAAAAAGCATTAACACGGCACCCAGTAAACTCGTGTGCTATTATCGTGCTTCCTGGATATCACTTAATTTACAGTCTCGGGCGACGGATGATGACAGAAGGTGCATGTGAACCGTGAAAGTAAAAGTCCCTGGATTTCCAACCAACAACATCGGAATTAAATATCATTTGGAGTGTCTCATTTACGAGCTCTCTAACGTAGCGTAAAGTTTTAGAGAACCAGTAATGTTTTGTAATGTTTTGTCCGACCCGTCAGCGATGACGGTAATTGATGACGCTGTTTAACGGTCAAGCGTTAAGATTTCTTTCTGTATTGGATAACACATCCAGTAGTGCAAAGCAAATTCCATTAATAACACGGCGTTAACCCAGGTTCCAGGGGTTGTCATGATGTGACGGCTTCATTAGCCGCTCACAGCGAGATAACGTGTAGTCAATCCGGACGGTTTTGTGTGATGTCTTCTGTCTGCCTCATCCGTATATTTATAAGGGTCGTGAGCTCCTACATGCATACCTCTTTATAGAAAAACTCTGTAGACAGGTCAGCCGAGCTAGACCTAGGTAGTCAGGTGTGCCCAAATATAGTCTGGCATGGCGACCAAAACATCTGAGGACCTTGAACTGTCCTATGTGACACCACACCACTGAAGAGACTGGAAAACAGCCAGCATCCTATTTTAACTAAGATCTCGTCAAAACAAAAGGTTCATTTGTTCAGGGCTGTGCTTCCAAACAACAACATGGTCACATGATATGGGTGTCCTCAGTTGATGTGGACTTCCAAGAACCTCTTTTGCTGAAATGTAATAACAGGAACTGTCATTAATTCTTTATTAGCCAAAAGCCCTTAGGCTTCTAAGTACAATATAGTATAATAATGTCATAGGTAGCATGACACTCCACCTGGTCCACCTGTATGAGAGAAAAGATCGGATAGAGGCACCATTGCAAGTGTTGCAAAGGGCACAGCATAGCATGTTTGGCTTCTTTAATGTCCCTCGGGCAAGAGATACGAAATAAAACCTTCGATCCTGCAGGTGGCCGAAACTTTGTTCGTATCATGCTGCATTGGGATACGGCATGTTTAATGTTTCCTCAAAGTTACACAGATGTAATAGGGTCATATCTGAAGGTCAAAACTGGATTCCAAGACGGCGCGAAAAGACAAGATAAAAAAACATAGGAAAAACACCACGGAGCATACCCAATAAAGGCTGGTGAATTAAATCATGTGTTTTGGGGGTTAGACATTTCCCGTACAACATGTGATACACAATTTATTTATCGCTATACAGGAAAATAATTACCAGAAAGGAAACCTAGTTTTAAATTAAGGCTGTCGATGCAGAAGTCAAGTTAAAGACGTTTTACTGCACCATGTGGGCGTTTTATCCATTTAGAACTCAATAGTTTTAAAGCATGTGTAGAACTACAGTAAATGGGGAAATGTGTCTATAAACCCTATATAACGTTACAAGGTTACAACTGCTGGCTACTGCAGATGATTGAATCTTAAACTGGTGTTTCATGTCACCTCGCGGACCAATAGTCTACAAACAGACATCTTGTGACATGTTACCTCGCGGACCAATAGTCTACAAACAGACATCTTGTGACATGTGACCTCGCGGACCAATCGTCTACAAATAGACATCTTGTGACATGTGACCTCGCGGACCAATCGTCTACAAACAGACATCTTGTGACATGTGACCTCGCGGACCAATCGTCTACAAACAGACATCTTGTGACGAAACACAATCACTAACATCACGAAGAGAGGAAGCATCTATATAAGCGAAAGGTTAGCAACCAATAGTACTCAATGAGACAACGTGAATGTAACTTAAACACAACAGATACTTAATACGTACAATGTACAATATGTGAATATGCATCTCGACCATATAATCTAGAAGAAACCCGAGGTACACAGGTTTGCGGTCAATATGTCTATTATTAACAGGGTGCTCTTCACTTCGTTCCAATAATTATTTCATTAAGGTGAAACGCAAAATCCATTCCATGGTCAAAAAAGGCGTTCGAAAATAAATTAGAAATATTTTAAAACAGATATCTTCCATATTGGTTATCCGTACCAATTATCCTTTATACTAAACATCGTTTTCATTAAATACCTACCAAAACGTATGAAGGGTTTTTTCCCATAACCTGCCCAGTTGGCGTATGATTACGTCAGCAAATTAGCGCGGGAAGTAATCCCTTTTATAATTTTTCAAATTCTTTTTTCATATGTGTTGGATTGAATAAACATGTATCTACGTGTTTTGCTTTTTTAACTTTTTAATCAATACAAAACAATACAAACGGGTTGTGTTGACGTTATAGCCGGTAAGCCTCCACAGAACAGGGTCCAGTCCTTTAGTATAGCAAGCACTTCATACACTAGCTTAGACTAGTCCCTCCGTCTTACGTAAAAGTCTAATTTAATGTTATGTTTATTTAAATGCATTTTTTCTTTTTTAATTTTTAATGGATTTTTTTTACTGCAATTTTATGCTCAGTTTTTCCTACAGATTTCAGCACGGTTACTTTAATTTTTTCTTTTTTTTTTTAATTTTTGTACATGTATACACATTTAATAACCCAGGCATACATACATCATTCGTGGGTTGTCTGGGGCTGCCCCAGCTACAACCCATAATACATGAAACACTCTCTATTTTCTTTCTTTACAAATCAACACTTGTTCTTTATTTAAATGCATTTTGATTCAATTGAATTAATCTCAATAATATTAAATAAATACTAAACACTAAAATACTAATGATGAAAAATAAACCACTTACAATAATATATCGACAAACAATTATGTGTTATTTCATCAAAGTAACTTCCAGAGAGTGGTGCAAATATTCCCAAATACCATCAAAGCTATTCGAGGGAAAACAAAATGTGCAAAAGATATAAAAAAAACACGAAATAAATATGTTCCTAAATTATTTCAGCTTGCCTGAATTCTATAGCTCTCCTTCGATTTTGCATGTAAACAGCACACTGCTTTCTGTTTTTCCGTGAAAACCTCTAATAAAATGTCTCCATTTTGGAGTAGATTGGTCGGAATGAATATCAGTTACCTCGATATGACAATTGATTGCGGAAATATTTGACTCATTATAAGAGTCTGGCCCTGGATTAGGATGTACGTCACGTCTCTGTATCTGGATTAGTTCGTTCTGAGCACAACAGTAGACGTCACAAACACACGACCGGCAAATACATGTCTTCTGTCTTTATGGAAGCATCATTAAGATTATTGAAAATCATTCTTGCATGGTGAATGATGCAAGGGGAGGTTCGGTGATGTAATGCGTGAGCTACTTTTAACAGTGATTTGTTTATAAAATAAAAATGATATTTTTATAGAGGGGTCTTCTAGGGGGAAAACATTAAGAGAATATCGAAATGTCAACAAAACTGGAATATGTACCGAAATCAATTAAACTAGGGCAAATTTAATCAAAGACAAATTTACATGGAGACCCTTGAAGACGTACCAGGAGAATAAGACCACGTGTTCCGGAAGGGTAGTCGTCTTCTGCTTCAGAGCCCCGTTACAACTATGTGACTTGGGGACCTACAGGGTGTTGTTCTGTTATTACCAGGAAGTGGTAAATTTCATGTTAGCTTCTAATATTTGACCTCGATAAGAACCTTTAAAATAAAACGCTGACATAAGAGCCAGCCATTCACCGATTTAAACCAATTGGAACACGGCACGTCAACGATATCCATAATAACCATTTCCTGTGATTTTACAACAATCAAACGTGTCACGCTTCACGCTAAAACAAACAAACATTCAATATCCACGTTAGACGACCATTGACATGTACCTGCACGTAAAAAAGCAAATATATATCAAATTGGGAAATATATTTTTTTCATGCACATTAAGATTAAGATAAATGGGTGATATAAAGGTATTTGTCAAGGTTGCATCTATGCATTGTACGATAGCATTACACATACAACGGATCTTTATGTTTACTGTACCATCAGGGGAAGCTCCATGATGTCCTTCTACTCTGGTTTATGTTCTGTTAGGTAGATTGTATCGCATTTTAATATTACGTCAAGAAATTCAGAACATGTTAAGGCATCACGACCGATCCCCTAACATTGATGCTGATTGCGCGGAAAGAGAGCGTCTGGTTTGCTGACATCCCTATATGTTGTAGCGTTGTTACATCGCCGCGGTTGTCCTTTCTCCGATGTCCAGTCACAGTAGCGTGTACGATGTCGCGCTGGGGATGTCGCTGGTCATGACAGGAAAATGCACCATTGACGAACAGCTTATCGACCTAAGTGAAAGCCTGTTTGCCTTGACTTTTGTAGTTTAAAGGTGAGGAATGGGTCGTTTCCTACAGTCGTTCATCTGCTTTGGGATCCGCCATTGGCACCCTAGGGCTTGTCCTTGAGTTAAGTGGGTGCGGCTTTACGAATGACCGGCTTAGCTTTAATGATAGAGATGATGAATTGTCTGGAACACACGCGACCCAACAGCAATTTTGTCAACACGTGGCGAAAAAATACCGCTCCTCCATATTGGATAGCGAAGAGAAATGCTTTGACCCGAAGAATACCGACCGCGAAAGTAGTTTGACAATGAATATATATAACTATGCAATGTAGCCAGCTCGGGTAGGTCAACTCAATAGTACTTTGGCTACCCCAGGTTACCTCTAATCAAGAGTGACCTATAACGCAATTTGTCCTGGCTGTCACAGAAAACAGGGTTACCTCAGATCATCGGCTTAATTTATATTACAGAATTACCAACATTATCAGGCCAGGCGATCATAGGTCATTTGATTGATTAACGTCACTAGGAGGGCACAGTACAAAAAGGGGAGATGGTGTATTAGTTAGTAACATCAACATTTTTAAAATCCTGAACTTAATAGAAAATTCTTCCCTTAAATTCGTCCCTATTTCCAACAATACAAAAGAAATTGGTGTTGCCACCCTTTGCCAATAATCGAATCAACTTAACCCATTAAACCGAAGCTACTTCTGAGTATTAATCATTGCAAGATGTCGCTGATTCGTTAAGCAATTATGTGGATACCTCGAGTCCAACCAATCAGAGCGCACTATGCTAATACTGCTCAGATAGATGATCAAGTTCAAACTCGACATTTATCTATCTATAATATTTTAGATATTTACCAAGTTCCATCTTAATTTGGCAATTTTTATTACATTATTGTGCTGAAATTGCGCAGGGTTTGCTCAAATTCTAACTATTGTCTTTGAATATAAGTATGAACTAACTTTCAGAAGAATGCGGTCATATCTCAGTGATGAGTTATTTTGCGGAAACCGTTGAATAATCAGACCATATACTTGCTGGTGAATTATGCGCAAATTTTGCTCAACTCCAAACCTGCTTTACTATGCTACATTATACTGCTTGTTTCCCCTTTACCGACCCAAATAATAAAATCATGGGTAGGTAGGGAAATTATATTTTTCAATTTTGTTTTTATTTATACTGTAAGTAGTAACTTAAAATTCGAACAGAATGCCAGTAGTACAAGTATGACTCTTTTTTAACAATTAAAAAAAGTATAAAAAATATCTTCAATAAAATATTTTGGGTACTGTACAGTAGGGAATATTTTGGTTGGTAGGTAGGTAAAGGGGAAACAAATAATATTTTATTTTAGGCCCTATAAAGTTTCAATATTTTCAAAAACAGTTCCTACTCTAATCTATCCCCCTCTTCTACTCTTTTACTCCATACTTTATCCCTTCTACTCATTTTCCTTTCTGTTCTTCGTCTGCTGGATAACCGAATTACTCGGTAGTGAAGCGGACGTAAAACCAATCAATCAATCAAAAACAGTTAATCAAAATGTGGACAGAAGAACACTCCCCATACTGTAATAAAAAAATGGTTATAAACATCAAAATTGGAAGCTATCAATTCATGTATGTAATAACATATTTTAAAGTCCAAAAACTAATTCTAAGTGCCCCTAATCGAACGCGACATAACTCTGTCAATCTAACGCTTGTAGAGAGAGAAGCGTTTCAGGGAGAGCGACTATTATTGAAAATGGCAGCTTCCGGGTTTACGTTGGAAGCTGTCAGAAATTTTATTGTACAACGGGGCAATAAAGTCACAAATCATGAACTCGTCACACGATTCAAATCAGACTTAAATGATCCACAATTCAAGAGTAAGTATTCAATTTGGGAAAGAATGGCAAATATTGTATGTAAGCTCGAACCTATGTACCAATGTTAGGCCAGTCTTGTTTGCAAGATAACAGGTTCTGGATTTAAATATCACATCATCGTATAAGGTTTCTAATGTGTGATTGTGGCATCACATCTGTGTACTTAACCCCCTATCCATTTATAAAGCCGTTCTGGTCTCTGTGGAGTATAACATAGATATATATACGAATGCTGTTTTCTAGTTTTAGACCCAAGCTACGCAAACACCATAAATTTACAAAAAACCCTAAATCGATCAGAAAAAAGGAAAATAGAATGTAACATTAGCAAAAAAACAAGCTAATTAATTACAATATACTAAATTCAGAACACAATGAGGAGTAAAACATATATGACATCCACGATTAAAATTATATTTCACTTACATATAATGTGGAACAGTTTGCATAAGTACAAACTACAATCAATAAATTTAAAGTAAGTAAACTGTTTATTCAATTGTAACTTGAATTGTGATATGTCCGTCTAGTTATGTTGTTGAAATTGGATTAAAAAAATGTATATATATAGTAATGAAACACACGAAACTACATAAAATAAACCACAGTAATTATTTCCCTTTTTTTTTTAAAATAATTTCTTTAGCATGAAATTTAACCAAAATTGACTCCATTTTCTTTCCAGCCAGTTTGCCACTGTATGTCATAAATAAAGCAAAACTGTCTAGCTTTTTCAAATTGCTCAATACATTGCAGAAAATGCACCAATAATATATATTTCATATAGCATTTTTCTATTAACTTGGTATACATATTTTTTATATTTCAGGTAAAAATAGAGAAAATTTCAAGGACTTTGTAAATACTCTTGCAACCATCAAGGTTGATGAGGTAGGTACTTGTAAACTTAAAAAGTCTGATGAGGTAGGTACTTGTAAACTTAAAAAGTCTGATAGTAATGGCATTTAAAGAGCTAGAATATTTCAGGAGCATTTATAAGAATGACTGAAGATAAAATATTTACCTCTGGACATAAGTGTCAAGGTATGAAGTTTGTGTGCTTCGTACACCAATTGTTTTCCATTTAATGTGGACTCAAAGAAATCATGTTTTGCATGTAAAATTTCAAGGATTTGATGTCTACATCCTGTAGTGGGTGTGATTTGTGGTTGAAATGGATTGCAACACAGTGGTGGATCCAGAGGGGTTTTGGGGGCTTCAGGAACCCCCCCACCCTGAGAAGTTTCTTTAAAAATCATATATTTTCACCATTTCCTCAATTTTTCTCCAATGGAACCCCCCCCCTGGAAATTTAGAAACCCCCCAGATAGGTCTCTGGATCCGCCAGTGCTACATATGGCTGTCTCTATCTTTTCTTGTCCCATAGATGATGGGACGTATAAATTCATTTTAGGATTCCATTACATATTGTTCTCATTTAGAGTTAGCAGATATACAAGGCTCTCCCATATCTATTTTGTATAAAAGGATAATCTTTTCCTTGAAAATTGTCTTCATATATTTAAGTCACTGGTGATATAAGATAATCTATACAATATGGATGAAGTTGGATGGATTTTTATCACACAACATGTTTTCTATATTGAATTATCACAGTACATGTAACTGTTGTATGATACATGTGGCTTAATTGAACTACAATGTAAGTAAAACCTACTGCTGTTGGAAAATGAAAATAGGTATTTAAAAAGATTTTGTGAAAAACATTGTAGTAATTTTTAGTGGGTCATAAGAACAGGCCAAGAAAACAAACAGTATTTAAATTAGTTATGGTCTTAATCAAGCTTTTAGTGGGCGGTATAATAAAAAAAGATGATGCCCGTCACATTGTTGGTCTACAGTTCAGTCAGATCATGTATTATTGTCCTAATTTTTGGCATGGATGTTCATGTGGGGTCTAAGAAGGACAATATGGATTTAATTTGGGAAAATAATTTCTATTT
>JAUMHH010182801.1:0-14844 GCA_032359455.1 Chlamys rubida | reverse complement strand
AACCTGAGGGGTACATGTACTAAGTATGTCTTGTCCCTAGGGACAATCTGAGGGTTACATGTACTAAGTATGTCTTGTCCCTAGGGACAACCTGAGGGGTACATGTACTAAGTATATCTTGTCCCTATGGACAACCTGAGGGGTACATGTACTAAGTATGTCTTGTCCGAAGGGACAACCTGAGGGGTACATGTACTAAGTATGTCTTGTCCGTAGGGACAACCTGAGGGGTGCATGTACTAAGTATGTCTTGTTCCTAGGGACAACCTGAGGGGTACATGTACTAAGTATGTCTTGTCCCTAGGGACAATCTGAGGGTTACATGTACTAAGTATGTCTTGCCCATAGGGACAACCTGAGGGGTACATGTACTAAGTATGTCTTGTCCCTAGGGACAACCTGAGGGGTACATGTACTAAGTATGTCTTGTCTTTAGGGACAACCTGAGGGGTACATGTACTATGTATGTCTTGTCCCTAGGGACAATCTGAGGGGGTACATGTCCTATGTCTTCCAATAGTGGAATAAAGAAGGGTAATTGCTACCCCAACCCTAACACATAAGCATAATACATAATGCATGTCAACTCTATGAGAATAGTACCAGCTTCAAGGCTGTTGTCAAGCTTTGAGAACTGAACTGTGGGAGCGACCTCGTAGCGTAAAATAACTGTAATAATAGAAAAGAAAACAGATTGTTAACCCGTGCATACTATATCGATTAAGATTTTAGTCAAATAAAAGTGACTCGAAAATCTAAATCCCAAAAGAAAAAAAGAAAATAATAAAAAGTAACTGTTGTACCATTTTCACAGAGTACATTTCTAAACAAATTAGTTATTATTGCCTACAGACTATACAAAAACTTGTGATTACGTTATTATTGAGATAGAAAATTGCATAATGAATATTGATAATTAACACCTACTACAAACATCAATGGCCTTTTAGTTTTGAAACAACATCTATGATTGCGCTGATATTGAATTTACATCAATAGGCTCTCAAAGATTTTCTTGAAACACACGACTCAGTACTTATTATATCATAATAACGATTTTCAGTAAATAAGTGATCGTTACCACCTTTCACACACGAGTCTATTATAATATGTCTTGGTGGCCTATCTGTATTAGTATTCGTATGAAACTGACTGAATCGTTTGCAATTAAAAAAGGCGATGCGATGCTTTAATTTTACATTCAAGTGTATTCGCGACGTTGCAATCATTATAGCAGGGCCTCTGCATGAATCAAACAACATGATCCAATTTCTCGTGTTCCTTTAATTCCGGAGCATACACAACCCGATTGAGATGTGTTCCTCTTATGTATATATATCAGACCACTATTGCTGCACATTTTCATGCGTTCAATTAGAAATTTAACGAGGGAATGGCGAACAAAATCGAAGCAAATTGATACATACATTTCAATTACAACAACACATACTAACAACAACACGATAGTGCCGAAAACGTTGACAGAAGTACATATTACGGTGTTACTGATCTGTGTAACCACAGCGAACAGATAGACATCTGTGGATACCGAAGGGCCAACCACGACAGCATCATTCACTTTTCCAACACGTAAGAGGGGCAGACAGTTAAACGCCAGGAAGCAAATATTTTGTGGCAGAGAAACCGGTTTTGTACAACAGGGAAAATGATTCGTTCATTTATTTCTGTTTAATATAAATAATATTAAATCTTATACACGTCTCTAAAACGTGTCTCTAGTTACTTATTGTTTGAAAAGAAACACCCTAAGTCTAAAAATACAACAAGAAAATTTAGTCTTGCCAGCTAAAATTTTATTCGAGTTGAAAAAATGAAAAAAATGGGGAAATATGAACAAAGGTTACATTTATATGAAAGACACTTGAAACGATTAAAAAGAGAAGACCAGGTTTTCCTGAATGGTAAGCGTCTTTTTTATCGACAACCCCCGCCATGTAAATATACATGTAATTAAGGTCAAATCCAAGTAATGCACGTCCTCTCATGTACACTGAGAGCTCGCGTAGTGACGACACAACAAGGCACGTCCTCTCATGTACACTGAGAGCTCGAGTAGTGACGACACAACAACAAGGCACGTCCTCTCATGTACACTGAGAACTCGCGTAGTGACGACACAACAACAAGGCACGTCCTCTCATGTACACTGAGAGCTCGCGTAGTGACGACACAACAACAAGACACGTCCTCTCATGTACACTGAGAACTCGAGTAGTGACGACACAACAACAAGGCACGTCCTCTCATGTACACAGAGAACTCGAGTAGTGACGACACAACAACAAGGCACGCCCATGAACATACAAATGTAGTCTAAACAATCGACTCTCATATGAATATATATATAAACGTGTCCTTCGCCGTCTACAACCTTCATCTATCCGCACCGTGTGTTTCTTGTTTGTTCCGTCAGAAGACGAAATCTACCGCAGAAACCACCATATTCGGAACTACAAAGAATATTGTCAACAGGGAACTCAATCAATTACACGATTTCCTCGTCAGCTTGTTTGTGTACCTTCAGTGGTTATGGCAAACACGTCGGTACAGTCCGTAAAGTTACTGGAACACGTGGACGTCAGCACTAAACTAATCTCCACACACTTCTTAAAAACGAAAAATTACTCCATAAATTAGCAATTTTGCTTTAAAAAACCCTCCATGGAAATTTAGCAAAATACACTATATGGAAAACTTACTGTTTTTTCCGTTTTTGTATATGTTCAGCGATATTTGCTCACACGTGGACTGTCAATAGACTACTTACATTGTAAAACGTGAAATTAATCAATAAATTAGCAGCTAAATATCCCCTCTGAGAAGTATTGGGAAACATAAGTGTTTCAAAGTTTCACATTGGTTATAAAGCACGTCTCACATCTACTAACCTGTGTTAACGTTGGCTTTTAAGGATGTCTGGCGAAACTTTATATTGTAAGTTGAATTATTAAAGTCCATAGACACCTAAATGATTCAGTGAAAATCTTTCCAGAAACATTTTCCCGTACCAACAGAAACTTGACATAACATGATGGAGTGGGCACATTTATACAATGAGACGTATATATCATCAAAGGGGGTTATCGGAGTAGCGTGGAGGACAGGGAACAGCCTTGTGTACACACTTCAGAATCATTTAATAGATTTTTCGCAAATGGGAATAATAGCACGGTGATAATTCTGAAAGGGTGCAGTACGTAATTTGTCAGTATCGATGAAGCGCGCCTCTGTACGAGTTATCGCGCAGTCCTGATATACAAAACCTTGTTACATTTGTAAGTTCATGCTCAGACCACTGCGGCAATAAACTATTTATCTGTACGTAACAATATGTGCCATCCTATTTCCGTCGATTAAGTGACGATTTGTACATGTTTGTATTTCTGCATACTTCGCATTTAGGTTGGTCACGCTTCGTCATTTCCATATCGACCTGAAATAACAAGCATCAGAATTACAGAAGCAATGCACTCATATTAACGTTTTTACCGAATGTCTTTAAATGTTTATCTAAACAATGCTATCAGAGTGTTCACGGAGAGGAATATCCACACCAGTGACCATTCTGAAGTAATGCTATTGGTGTTATACAACAGCTAATGACAGAGGTGACGCTCAGAATGTCTTTACTTACTTTGCAGCATGTGATTCGAGCCTGTGACGTGGCTAGTAAGATATCAGTTGCATGCTAAATGAACAAGTTTTATTTTCCAGTTTTGTACTTCCCATAGAGAGAATTTATGACAAAATTGCTAATCAAAAGTCACACATGTTCATGTTCAATTAGGAGTATCCAGACAGACTTAGCCAAAATGTTTGCAAAACCCACTAAAGGTACATAGAACATGGACAAACTTAACATTTGATATTTACAAAGTGTGTTGCATGCATAAAAAGAGAAATGTATAAATATACAAACCTTTTAAGTTAAATTAATCAAATACATATGTAAGTCTTGTGTTTCCCTTATAGGGACAGTTCAAAATCACTTCTCTTTGGTTTAATACATCTTAGTGTTAACTAAAGTTGATAGGTACAGTAGATATGACAACCCCATTTGATACACAAGTTGGAATCGTGAACACGGTCTGTTGCTTTATTACCGCCATTAAAAATAGCATTTTTAGTGTAAGAATTTAACTTTTTTCAGTAGTTTTCGTAGACTGTATCGAAGTGTTTGTACTAACGACTAAACTTACTTAAAACACTGCACGATGTCGATTACTCTAGCGTGAACCATCCCACCTTTATCACATGTGTATGCCTCTGCTTTGAATTCAGTTGACATCACTGTCCTACTATTTAAGTGCTCTCGATACGTATTCTATTAAGAAACGCTTTTTTAATATTTAATGAATACGGGGTCAAAAATCAAAAGTGCTTCAGTTACACTAAATACTTGTATGTAAACAACAATACCAATGATGTATATTGTCCACTTGGTTGCTTGTTGTTGTCACCATATTAAACATAATAAAATTGTAGAGCATCTATTGAAACCTTGTGTTCTATATTTAAAGTGTGTACACTATTTTAAACATCCCGCCTCCCTATCCTGATCACCTCGTTTCACTGAAGGTTTCTAGTGAGGTAAATTGATGTGGATCTCATAGAGTCGATTTCGAATAAAGTGTTGATGCTGTGGTTAATATCTCTCGCTTACTATTCAGCTCTAATATGGACAACTACACTTAAAATATAAAAATACAGTTTTAGGTTTATTGATTCTGGTAACAAATAGAAGCTGTTTTGAACACCCGGTCAGAGTGGGTTATATCAGAGAGCTCTGACACGTTCAGGAAAGCGTAATGAGACAGAGATTCATTTCATGTGGAAGAAGATTGCTTAAAATGGAATCTATCCCTTGGAGTAAAGATCGTTCAGCGAAGTGCCGAAAGTCGTATGTATTTTTTTGCCAGTGAAGAACAGTTTTTGAGATTGACAAATTGTTCACTTTGCAAAAAATATTCAAAGTAATTTCACCCATTCAGTTTTTGTCTGCGACTTGTGAGGCTGGTGTCGTGTGCAGATCGATAGCCAGGGAAATATGATCACTAGTGGTCAATATATACCAGTACCGCCCCGCAGTAACCTGACAAACGAGCTCATTATCATCCATCACCACTACAGTGGTAACAGTCTCCCAGGCCTAGCAGGTAATGACCTAACGCTTGTCATATCGAGATCAGAAAAATAAGAAACCGCCATCGAAATAACGATAAATTTTAGAAAACATAGAGCTTGAATATATTGGCGAAGGGGTAAGATTGTCGGCAAATATTGAAGAGCAGTCTCGTAGATTGTTAATATATTCAATAAAGTAAGATCAATCGTTATAATCCTAAGTTATTACAACGGGCAAAAGGACTGAGGAGACACTCAAACCAAATCTCTACACAATACCGGGCGGGAAGCTATACTTATTTACCAACATTCACTGCACCACATATGGTAACCGTCATGCTATGTATAGCATGGCAGGTACTGGGTTAATACACTTACCGAAGACTTTCGCCGCGTAGAGTGAATATTGTCCCTGTAGGAAAACTTGGTTTGAAAGATCAGTGATGAACAAGACCTATATATGAAGAAAAACCTTAGTCTTACGACAGGCGCTGTGCAGCGGATCAATTGTGACATGATGAGTCTGCATAGCATATGCTGGGAGTAAGTTTTGAAGAAGTCTACAAACAAACCATCGTCACTTTCGTCAGAGTTCAGTCATTGATGCGGCCATTATACTGTGATAATGTTACTTACTTCCAAGATGTGAAGCTAAACAAGTAGCTATGTATCGTATTTGATATTTGAGGAATAAATGATAAGTTGTCAAAATTCCTGGTTATCTGATTGTGGTATAAAGGAATAGGCCAGGAAACGTATCACCTTCGTATAGTGCTGTTACAAACTAGACGTTATAGTCTACTGTTGATACAGAAACACATCCACTAGATATGGTGATTGTTAGTCAACACTGTCAATAGTCTCCCTCTTATATCAGCATTCTTGTTTGTCTATCAGACATGGAGGACAATTCCATCCTCTGTCTATGAGCAATAATTTAATCAGTTGGTGCCAGTTTTGTCCTAAACAAACTGATATATTGATTTTGTAGGCGTGACATATATTCAGAAATATAATGGAAGAATGTATTGATGGCATTTTGTTTTTTAAAACTTTTTCAGAATTGTTTTTCAAATATAATTTATTTTTGATTAAGTTCATTATTTCAGCGGTTTGTATGGTCGTAACTAGTTTTGGAGACCTTTAGCTGCACAGTCGGTAGCTCATGCAACAGGCCGTTGTTTTAAGGACTAGTGGTGAGTTTAGAGAAGTTAGCTTAAGAGTCTTTAATCATTACTGATTACTTTTCACTACATATGTAGGATTGGTGAATATATTAACATTAGCAATACGACATGTTCTGTATAAGTACAATGTGGCATTGAATGTCCATACAGAATAAGACACGATGAGCACAGTAATGGTTAGTAATGTTTACATCACAAAGTTTACATGGCGAGTGTCGTCGATAACACGAAACCGCTTACCCTACTGGAACGTCTGGTCGCGGCGACGGTCTCTGTGTAGATATTCCCTTGATTTATATTTTGCCCTAGATTAATCGATTTTATTTTGAATTATGGTTTTGTTGATTAACGTTACATTACCAACGATGAAACTAGTTGTGTACATTATGTTACTATCTTTATGTTGTATGTGTGTACATTACATTACTATATACATGTTGTATGTGTGTACATTACATTACTATATATATATGTTGTATGTGTATACATTACTATATACATGTTGTTTATGTGTACATTACGTTACTTGGTTTCATTGTATGTTCGAAAACACATTACCAGCAACATGTATTTGTTTTTTCCTGTGATACATTACAAGACATCACACTGTTTATAAACATTTCATTACCTGTTATCAAACTTTCAGTATATTATTACATTTTCAGAAGTACAGTGTATCCTTATGAATAGGTCATTTTGTTGAAGGTAAACATTCTTATATCTTGTTGATATTGAACAACTCAAGAAAACATTATTTAAGTAAAACAATGAGTAACAAAGCCATCACATGTTTATATACTGTAACAGAACAAAACAGGACAATTTATAAGTCAGAGCTGCGTACCTATCACTTAGGGCTCAGAAACTAGTACAAAGAATGTCGTCTGTTGTTTAAAATATCTACAAAACGGAATAAACCATCACCGTATTCGGCATTTCAATTATTTAAAGTCGATATTTAATTCAGATTAGTCTAGAACAATGGCACGGCGTGTCACATACGGCACTGTTGTAGAGGTCTGTCCTTGGGGTCCGGACAGATAAACTGTTTTGAGAGTGGATATGTCTGTCGACGTCTGGCGGTTCTCCAACAAACACACGGCACATATATATAAATCACATCTACGTTATCGTAAGCGGGTGTTTATCTCACACTGGGAGTACTGATGGTGACCGACCAACATTGGTTTAACGCTTCTGATTCATTCCTAGAAGACTGGTAAATCATTGTGTCCAATCACATATTATTACTTCAACCTTATGTTAATCTCTCTATTCAACGATACATACGCGACAGTTTCGGCATCGCTAGTTGTTTGGTAAAGTGACATTAAACAAATATAAGATGATAATGTCAAACAACTGTCCGAGTGTAACACACCAGAGGTACCATTCTGTGTTATATTACGTCACTCATGTGTTGGGTTTGTATTTTGTGATGTCATACTCTTGTTTTGATGTCATAGTTTGTGGTGTATGACAAACATCTATCTTCATATCAGGTAGTATAGGGTGTACTAAATAACGTTAACGTCAGCGTTTGTGATCTATAACGTCACTCATTTGTTTAATGTAGACATTCGCTATCTATGACGTCACACACCTGTGTTAATGTAGACATTCGCTATCTATGACGTCACACACCTGTTTTAATGTAAAAGTGTGTGCTCTGTAACGTCATACACCTATTTTAGTGTAAGAACTCGTTATCTACATGTATAACGTCACACACCCGTTTTAATTTAAGAACTTGTGTTTTATGACGTCAAAAATCTGCTTTAATTCAGAGTTTCTGTTCTATGACGTCAGATATTGTTTTACTGTAAGAGCTTTTTTGGATATTACGTCACGTACCTCTTTTAATGTGAGATTTTGTGTTTTATGACGTCAAAAAAGAGTTTGTGGTCTACAACGTCACGTACCCGTTCAAAAACATCTGTCTCAATGTCAAAAGTAATATTCTATAACGTCACGTACCCGTTCTGAAACATCTGTCTCAATGTCAAAATTTATATCATGTAACACAACGTACCTGTTCTAAATTTATATTCCATAACGTCACGTAGCTGTTCTAAAACATCTGTCTCAATGTCAAAATGTATATTTCATAACGTCACGTAGCTGTTCTAACACATCTGTCTCTATGTCAAAATGTATATTCCATAACGTCACGTAGCTGTTCTAAAACATCTGTCTCAATGTCAAAATGTATATTCCATTACCTCACGTAGCTGTTCTAACAAATCTGTCTCAATGTCAAAATTTATATTCCATAACGTCACGTAATTGTTCTAAACATCTGTTTCAATTTCAAAATGTATATTCCATTGTGTCACGTAGTTGTTCTAAACATCTGTTTCAATGTCAAAATGTTTATTCCATTATGTCACGTAGTTGTTCTAAACATCTGTTTCAATGTCAAAATGTTTATTCCATTATGTCACGTAGTTGTTCTAACACATATGTTTCAATGTCAAAATGTATATTCCATTACGTCACGTAGCTGTTCTAACACATCTGTTTCAATGTCAAAATGTATATTCCATAACGTCACGTAGCTGTTCTAACACATCTGTTTCAATGTCAAAATGTATATTCCATTACGTCACGTAGTTGTTCTAACACATCTGTCTCAATGTCAAACTTTATATTCCATAACGTCACGCAGCTGGTATAAAAACAGACGATCTATGTTATGTCACAGATGTACCGGTATTACATGAGAAATTGATCTGTTTGTCCATTACAATACCGTATCCGTAATTGTAGCGATTTTTTGTCGATATCTACAACGACGCTAATTAATATTTTACATTATGCTGTATTGTAAACACAACCGTACCATTTAAATCCTATAGCTAGGTGAGGCCATGCTCAAAACTTATGTTAGGCAAACCAATTTATAATTCGACACCTTCTGATATATCGGAAGTCTCTAAAAACTATGCAATTAGCAACACCATTCTATTAAACTAGAAGTGCACTACTGGAATTAGTTATCACAGGTGTCATCCTATACACACCGTGTTAGGTATAATGACAATAATGGTTTGTATCTCCGGAAGATCTGGTTATAAAGAAGGACGGCTGCACACATAATCACGTTACTAATTACTTAGTCGTGAGAGTCTTATCACATAAACCACTGAATTACTAAGATTGATGAGAGCATGACATTAATGAGGAAATCTATCATGTATTCCTATGAAGCTTGTTAGAAAGATTAAAATTAAATTTGTCATTCGGTATACCGATGGTTTTGTGGTTTTGTTTTTCTGTAACAAATTATCAAGACCTGTTTTACCTCTCAAAGAGAAGTCCTCTTGGCAGCTACGGGAACTGTCCTAGCTAGGCTTCCCTACTGATGGAGTTTACGTGTCACAGCTAGGCTTCCCTACTGATGGAGTTTACGTGTCACAGCTAGGCTTCCCTACTGATGGAGTTTACGTGTCACAGCCCATACACTCCTCTCAATCTTGTTCCATCTATGAGATTTTTCCGAAACATTTTTTCAGTTTACAAATACACTGCTAAGACTTGCTAATGGAAGTTTCAAGAACTCAAATGAAGTATTTAGGTCATCCTGATAGATTTCCAACTAGCGGATTTCAGTGTATGACAACATAGAAGTCGTTTTCTCCTATAATAGATCAGTGCCCACCTACACTCCCACGTATGCTGAGTAGATGCAACGCTAGCTCCGCCGGATATGATGGGACAAGGTTGTCCAAGAAAACGCTTACTTTGTCGGAGAATTTTGTTTTACCCGAAGTGTGTTTTTCCCATCTAGTCTTTCCTGTATATGTTGATGCTATACGATAACTTCTCATTTTAATGATATGCATAGCTCGCAGTTGATAAATTTAGTTATTGCCAGACTTCCTGTGGGTTTATTTAAAGTGTTTTTTAACGAAAAAGTCGTTAGATTAACTGGCTCAGGCATCATGAAAATGAAATCTTCAGACTAAACTCTAGTGTTGGCTAATTCATAGCTTCATATAAAAATGTATGATTTAACAAACCATTGTGTATTTGGAACCTGGACATGGTTTCTGTACGATCCTTGGCCCTGGTTTCTATATGACCCCTGTCCCTGGTTTCTGTATGACCTTCGGCCCTGGTTTCTGTATGACCCTTGGCTCTGGTTTCTATATGACCCCTGTCCCTGTTTTCTGTATGACCCTTGGCCCTGGTTTCTGTACGACTTTATAATGCTTCCTCACTGAAATACCAAACGAAAGTCACCCAGCACGGCATTCTGATCATTCCGGTCACGTTACACTGCATACTGACAACGGGTGAGTCCGTTGTCGCGATTACCCTAGATGCATGAAGTTATTCAGGGAATTCATTCATTCATTCATATCTTTATTTCCTCCAAAATAATGAAGAGTACAATGTGGATGAGAACGGTGAGTGCAAGTGACATGAGAACAAAAACAATGTTGCAGACAAAAATTGAGATACAATTGATATTGTAACAGCCAAGTGGTTCGACCCAACCACAAATATGGTAGCGTGGCTGACTGCTACATAAGAGTTTGGTATTAATCTGATTAATACCAAGTCCATAAAGGACTAAAACATGTCATCCTCGAAAGTCGCAAGTAATGTCAAATATAGTAAATTATGTCATTAATCTCTTCTTCATAAGCTGCTTTCATCTCCAGGTACTGGTTCCAACATCAATAAAGGTTGTCAATACAAACTGACTTCAGTTGAAATACTCAGTTCCAATTGACTAGTTGGATACTGGTAAACAGGACTAAACTCCTTTTGAGTTGTCTGCCCTTAGACCATAGCTATGACCTTAGACCAGTGGTAGAGTTAAATATTGTTATACTCTCTAATGTAACTCATTATCCTTATGATAATGATCATATTCAGCAAAGACCCAAGAGTGAATTCATGTTCAATAATTCAATTTGTCAACAATGAAGTTTCAAATATTTTACAACAACAAATCTCTCATTCCCAATCACTCAGCCTTCCTTATCCCTCTCACTATCACTAACCTTTCTTACAATCATTCTGTAAAAATTAATAGATGATAATTATGTACAATGAAAATTCTGGATGTAAACAATGTAAGTTAACAAGAAGGAATTTGCAAAAATATTCCTTCTATTTAAAAAGATTTATAATAATATTCATATTACTCCAGCAAGCTCCAGCCTAATAAAAACCTCCCCAATAAATAATTATCTATGTATGAGAACTACTATTTAATAAACAAATAAACTATTAACTATTCCCGAATCCCGTACAAAATGGCATTCCCTCCCGTAGCTACTGTCACGAAAAAAGTTATTTGTTACTATAACCCTACAAAAATCCCCAATAATAAATTAACCCCATCTCCATATACACATAAACACATACAACAAACATACAAGACGAGACAGCCACATCTGGAATGGAGGAAGTGGCCTCCTTATACCATAGCAGAAGAAACACGTAGAGACAAGCACAACACACACCCACCTAAGCTGCCTACATGTAATCCAGACTGAACCCAAAAACTTCAAATGGAGTCTTGCTGGAATTACCATAGAGATCGCATGAACTTATTCTCCCCTCGCTGGATTCTTGCTGGATTATCGCTGGAAAATGCTGACAAATTTGAATATGTTTAAATAAACATTATACAGAATTCTCCTTCATAAATAAATTAATGCACCCACAATATCGTCTTACATTCTCGCTACGACTTCTTCCCAAAAATATTACTTTCGTTTCTGCCGACCGACTTGCGTACAGCGTAACTTCCGCTACAGACTTCCGCCACACAAACATGCTTTCCGAACAGACGACGGAAGTATTGCAATATATTGTACATAATGCTATTTAACGGAGGGTGACTAATAATGACTTAAACATTCACTCTATTCATACTAAAATAATCACTAAATTGATACAAATACTACTAACGCACACATTCGATTCTGGAAAAGTACTTTCACTACGTAATCACATCCTGTCACGATATATAAATATAATAAACCCCACACACAATGAAACAGCTTTTTACATGATGCATGGGCCTAACATGCCCCGGTCGGAGTGACATATACAATATATTGTAATCCATATAAATAGGATAGAGCCTTTATGCCAATTCCTAAGCGCAAAAATATGTGGTTAAATTAGGTTTTAATTTTATCTTTGGGCATCACTCTAAAATAATTCCTGTATCTGCCCCTGATATCAACATCGGTTACCGAAGGTTGTTAACGATGATAGATAATAATGAGAAATACATAAAAACATCAATAAAGCTTCACCAAAACTAAATACGTAATACAATACCTATATGGTATAGCTTTCCACTCTGTGGTATGACATTTTCATAATATTTAACAATTGAAAGTTGCATTGCCAAAATCAACTTGCAGTTAAAAGTTTTGATAAACTGACAATTTAAATGAAAATGTAAAATTTTAGCATTGAAAAAAGTGCAAAACTACACCTTTGGTACATTTAAATGACTGCCGAAATTGTTATGGTAAAGGACTCGCATAACTTAATCAGCCGATCATCAAGTGTTTCATATGATTGTAATCCCTACTTAAAATTTGTTGCAGTTAAATTCAGTGTCTCTGAGTAATTTAAATGTATAAATGTTGCCAGATTTTCTATTGAATACAATCTAGATATTTAACTTTGAAAACATTTATAGTTTTAGTCGATTTTGATATATAATGGTGGATTATATGGGGACAATAATCAGGGGGTGTTCCCATCTGCAGTGCTTTAATATGCCATTAAACCTGTCAAAAATGCCCTTTGAAGCATTTGTGAGGTACATTCGTGTATATCGATGAATCTAGACAGTTGTCACTAGAGTTGAACTTCAAATCGTAACGCTATTAGCTCAAAAGCTAATTAATAACATATCGTAAATGATTTAGTAGTCGGAGACCTTTAACTTGTAAAAAAGTTCTGCAAACATTAAGCGTCAATGTTTGACACGTTTTTCATGTTTTGCGTGTTTATTTTTAAATTATCATAATTTGTTATTTTTATAAGAACCCTAAAAATCAAATCAAAGCGAGATTGTAATTATAACTCCAGAAGAGTACATCATTCAGTAATGTCAGGAGAAAGCTCAAATTACTAACTAATATCGAACCTAACATTTCAGCATATACATTAACATGAAAATAATGATCACAGGGGGAAACACGATTTTGAGATATTCCGTTTTAGAATTTCTACCCGATTGTCATGGTAACGTGTGAAGAACTCTGTACAGAACGTACCTCCTGCGCCGTAGTGAAGTCGGTGGTACATGCGACTTAGAAGGTTGTGGTTGTACCCAGGGTTGTCGGCCTTAAACCCTTCACTGTTGCCCGCCTTTGTTGTTTGATGGAGAGCCAAAAGTGTATTAGTAGCGTCTATGGTAACATGATTTTGTTTCCGCGCGTTCAAAACCAACCAGTTATCATAAGCCCTTCGGCCAATGATTACTTCCGGTATAGCCATCCATGGGTAATTAGCCGATGTTATGAAATAATCCTCGCCCCACACGTTAAATAGTTTCCCTCGAATATTCGCAGTTTTGTTTACAATTTTCGCCGAAATGGCTTCCTCTGACGTCACATTCTGTACATTTGTTCTCCTACCAACGATCATAATAGGTTTGTCATTTGGTAAGTAAGAGGAGTTCATCACAGCCTTTAATGTGTCTATCAGAGAATGGGAGTATAGTATGTCTCCATTGGAATACGCATAGAAAGGAGAGACATACCTCTCCATTACATCACTATACATATATTTGAGAATAGGTACTCCTCTTCCTGACATCCGAATTGGGAGTACATCCCAACCTTTTTCGACAGCTTCCTCTTTTAGCAAGGTCTCGTTGGTGAAAAGGATCGGCTGTATTATCGGTTTAAATTCTAACCAATTTCGAATTGTATTGTTATGGCATATATACTTCTCCGCTTTTGTAGTCCAGGAAGTGAAGAATGTCAAAAGCAATTCTGATCTATTGTAGCCCTGTTCAGTATAAGTATGAGAGCGACTTCCCTGACCAATCTGTACCTTGCCTTCATTGTTATACAACGATTTTTGGATACCGCTGATGGTGCCCTTCATGACTTTTTCGATAGTAAACGCCTTCACTTCGATTCTTGAATACAGGAACATATATATTGAGGTACTCAGCAAAAGCAGAACGCTCAGCTGGATGTACACAATCTTACTGGAACACACACTTTCAGTGCTTGACCCAGCCATGTTGTTTTCTGCAAAACAAAAAAAACAAATACATAGGATGTTAATTGAATTTTTCATATTTTTAAAGTGACGCAGTGTAAACGATATTAAGTCGTCGAGGTTTTGGAAAAAGTTAATAAAGGAATGGTGTATACATGCCATACACAGGAAGAGGGAAAATGGATAAGTCGACAGATTTTTTTATTTATTTTTTTTAAGGTAAAAACAAATTTTAATCCCTCAGCATTTTGATATTCTCATATTAATAGATCTTTGACATATGCATATGCGA
>JAUMHH010182779.1:0-14846 GCA_032359455.1 Chlamys rubida | reverse complement strand
AGCACGGTCCAGTTGATCTTACGGGGGTTCCTCTTCATCAAATGGGATCGCTCACATTTTGCATTGACGAAATTGAATACCTAAAATAAACGGACATTTTCTTAAAAATTAAGGCAGAGTTGAAGCATTTTAATTTATAAGAAAACTAAACCCTATTTTCTTCCCAAGTTTGTTACATATTATCTTAGGCTTCCGTAAACTAGTCGTCTTTGACATACCAAGAATCATTGCAATCAATTTTTACAATTTATGTATAATATCTTTTTCTACTTTACTTTTGTTCATTGTCCTGTCTTTAATATACTTTGACAGCAGTTGGCCATATCAAAGCATCAGTAAAATAGTAATGGGCAATTGGTTTAAAATTATAACTGATGATCAATTTGTAATCGGAAATAGTAAACCGATGGATAATTGATTGCAGTTTATGATTTGTTGACACTGATTACGCGAATATTATAAAATGACAACACTATTGTAGTGTCTTTAGACAGGGTTGGTTGTAACTTAGTCCGAATTATTCTGATGTTTTATCAATTTTTTTTATATCGGTCTGTCGTCAATTTATAACGTCAGAACTCCGGTACTCTACAATATACGGGAAATAAGCGACCCGCGCCCGGGTCGCACTTCAAACTGATATTTTAGAAACAAATTGTCACTTTCACACACATGTCTCACATGGATCGAAAGACTATTTAAGAGTATGAAACTAATTTTGGGAATGGTGAGTCAAATCGATTAATTGATGGAGGTTTGAAAAACTGTCATCCATCAAAAGTTCAGTACTGACGATTAGTGCTGCAGCAGTTGTAAGGAATTATGTTCAGTGATTTATTTCAGGGCTGAAGATACTACGAAGATATATCGCGATGTTTTTGGGAGGTTACGATACATCTACGATATTTTTTTCCGGATTGTCGTTTCTGAATGTATTGTACTCATAACGGTTCTAATTAGCGAGTGACAGCTCCAGCTTGGCATGCATGCAAGTCAAAAGACGTGAATTGTGTGAAAATTGAAAGTTGTGCCCATTTTGACCAAGTCTATTTCCAGTTGTAATATTGCTATTAAAAAATAGAGACATAACATTTCTCTTTGCTTCTACTGTTACTATATGTATCCTGATAAGCATCGTATCATGACCACAGGATCGTGATATGTATCGTATCGTCATTTTAATGTATTGCAAATGACGGACAGGTTCATCATAACCCCTATGTTAATAATTATATATAGCATTTGTTGGAGTTTTGATGGGAAAAAAGAGAAGATGATGATCAAATGATAGAATTTAGAAATTTCGTAAAAAGCTACCTGAAGGCGAAAGTCAGTAACATCGATTGATTAGTCAAATGGGAGGAAAAACGTTAATTTTCAAAGGAGAAAGGAGTAATAGCAGTTTTATTTAATTTTCAATTTGACCGAGACGATATTTGTTAATAAAAAAATAAGATAACAGTGCGTCTCCATCAATCAGCACGTCACTTGATCATAACATTTTGGATCTCGTTATATTAGGATTATTGATAATTGTATCGAGTTAGTGTCTAAAATAGCCAAGCTTTCTCACAATATTCAGAAGATAAAATGCCCAATTAAAACTCTACTAGAACACTTAAGCAGTAAGATCGAAGTATCTTCATCTTTGACTTTATCTATATATGCAACTGGAAGTCACGCGAGTTATTATTAAGAAGCACCAAGAAGAAGCTCACGCTTACAACGGTGTCTACCGCAATGAATGAATGAATGAATGAATATATGCCTTCCTCCGTCGATATCGACGATTGTCGATTACGGAAGTATAGAGCAAATGTACACCGAATCAGCTTCCACGACAGCTGAATAAAGTTTATGGAATTGAATATATGTTAATTCCAACGCATGTTTACACAACAATATGGATGTGATCGTTTTCAATATGCACTTCGACGGGAAATGTAATATGCTTACCCTCCCGTCAATTTTGACCATTCTTTTCCCATGGCCTGGGTAGATCTTGTAGCCGCTGAACGAACAAAGTTCGACCCTGAAACACAAAATAACAATACATCAAATAAGAGTAACTATCATTTATTATGTCAAACATCTAAACTTTGATCTACGATACATGATGTCACGAAAATAGCTCGATTTTCGACAAGGGGTAACAAATATTGCCATTACTTCATGGTGACGACCGGAAAGAGAAATATCAACAACAGTTACGCAGTGAATAAATTTGCAATTTCATAAATAAATAAACAATATTGACTGCTATTCGACGATGAACGTAATGTTTATAACGTTTCTTACATATTATCTGCAAATTAATAAATTTATATGTATACATTTTCATATTATAAATATCTCAAATAATACATAACGTACGGAACGCAATATAGGTAGTATACCACTATTTCGCTCTGCCAACGTTAGCTTGTTAGTCATTACATTATTTTTTTAATTTTAAACACAGCAACCAAATGCCTCCTAGGCATGATTAACCTCAGCTACAGCCAGAGACTAGAAAGATATAAGAACTATATAAAATTATTAATGGAGTATACGACCTGACACCAAGAAGCTGTTTAAAAGACCTTATAAAAAACAGATAACAGGAAATTTCTTCAGTAATCGCGCTATCAAACCTTGGAACTCGTTGCCAGAGGAAGTGGTCTCAGCACCGAGTATAAACTGTTTCAAGGAAAGACTAAACAAGTGCTGGAAAAATCACCCGAGGAAATTTAACCCTTCATTTTGGAATTAAGATTGGATCTACCATACTTAACATCAAGTGACTCGTCTATAAACATATAAGGATTGAGTTTTTTACTCAAACTTTACAACAGAGTTGTAAATTTTTTATCTACACGTATGGGAACAAACGAGTGGAACTGTTTTTAAAATTTAAGTAACATTATAACTATAGACATTACTACACAAATATGATTAATGAAATAATAAGTGCGCAACCGGTAAAGTAAAATCGCGAGTGAATGAAATAACAACGATGCATCACCACAAGCTCGAACCAGCTTTCATCGATGCCACATCAGCAAATCAGCAAAAAATATTTCAAAATGTTTGCGCCATTTTTTGTATGTATTTCGGAATGTTACATGCCAGTGCATCATTTCTAACGATAAAATCCGAGTACTGTCGAAGAAAATAGTCACACGGAAGTTCAGCGGTCGCGGTAGAGGTGTCAGCCGATGGATTGTTTGGGATCGGTGTGTTGTGTGTCCCATACAAGGCACCACTGCAGTTATGAGGCACCCGCCATGAACAGTATACCAGAGAGAAACTCGCGGTCAGGCGAATGGACATCGAAGGTCCAATTGGCCGGGATATTGTATAAAAGACCGTTCAACCATCAGTCAACCAAGTGGGCGAAAAGGTAAGTTATTTCCTTATTTTATGTAAAAGATACGTTGTTTTATTGAAGTCAGTGGACCGAGATGACTTCCGGGTATTTCAGAAACTAGGGATTGACCTTCCTAGGCCGTAGAGCCTTTTACCGTTAGTGTGTGTCGGTCGAATGTTACCGATGTAGACACTGATGGTATTGATACTGATGCTGGCGCCTATGTCTGTGTATGTTACAGCTGCTGAAACAGTGATGCTATAGTACCGTGTTCAAGTCATGCAGTGCACTGACCTCTTTACGATCGTGTCTAATCAATAGTTTACGTATTGAAATAATCTGGCTACGGATACCGAAGAATGTCATGCAGTTTGGTGTTAGGTGTTATTGATTTAAAAATTCAATACATTGATTCTATCCATGTATAAGAAATAATGTTTTATTTAAGTGTTATTGATTTAAAAATTCAATATATTGATTTCATCTGTGTATAAGAAAATATGTTTTATAAGTGAAATAAATATTAAGAATGAACTGGTAAAACCACGGACTTAGATATTCTAATCTAATTCCGTGGTAAAACTTACTGTAACTTAAATTGTAAATTATTTCCAATGCCGAAGATGCAGTTGCCTTTCCCTCTAATTCCATACTTGTAGTATTCAACCACAACTTAAAAGTGTATTATATGTCTCTGGTCATACTGAACCACAACTTAATATAACTTGTTTCTCTCTATTCACCATCCATCTATATGGAACTATAGATCGGATGGACACACCTGGAATGGCCCTGTCCCCACTCCACCCCCTCCCCAACCTCCACCCCCACTCCGTCACCTCCTTTCTTAACTTTTAAGTAGTTTTATTCTGTGCCACCCTGTTTCTTAATTTTTGCTGTTATTGGAAATATCATTTTCTGTTAGGGTCTGGGAGTTAATGAATGGTACTTAAATGTAATTATTAGGTACATAAAATGGGCAAATACTATAAATTGTGGATCTTTGTTAGATAGTCTTTGTCCATTGTATGTATCTACATTAACTCATACACCCCTTAAGACACGTTTGAACTCTTCCAACTCAAAGGTTGGAATAGTTCATTATGAAATTTCAGGGGTGAATGAGTTAAAGTATATATGTACCATTCAGACAGTCTCAGACCCAAATATTAAACTGTGAAGACACAGGCATTGTTTATGTAAAGCACATTATATGTTAAATTTAAATTAAACAGGCCAGACACTTACAAAATACATCGATGTAATTGAAAAATAACTATTTTATTAAATTCTGAAGACACCTATAAATAAACCTAAATTGGCATATTTACAATATATGTACCTGATCTTGAAGGTGTTTAAGTATTGGAAGCTACTGGGCACCATTTTCTGACACCGTGCACACTGCAGTGCTCTTGATCAAAGATTAAAGAAAATTCATCATTGCAAAAATAAAAAATAAAATGAAAACTGAAAGCTTTGATTTCTTGAAAAATAGCACAAGTAGATTTGATCTGGTTGTAGCTGACACAATGCACCAGAAGGCAGGTTGCCAAGTAAGACAAATGCTAAATATTATAAAAAAAATGTACACATAAAGAAAGATGCATTGCTTTTATCATGTGTTATAACATTATATAGCGTGGATTTTATCAGGGAGACAAAAGAATGTTTGTGTCTGGTGAATATTTGAAGGTAAATCTAGGGTAGATTTTATCAGTGGTTTCTGGTCAGGGGTTATTTATTGCTAGTCAGCTGTCAATACGACACTCAAGTGGACACTTGTCGTTACAGGAAGTAAATTTGACCTCCTATTTATACGGTACATAGCTTATCAACATCAGATTCTTCCTGGAGGTGCGGAATTTACATATAATTCAGTAGGTTTTCCTATACCGTAGTAGTTTTTCGTTTCATAAACGGTTGTATTTAATATATGTATACATTTGACATGAATCTTTAGAAAGCTTGATCTTCAAAATAGATATCTTTATATAATACATTATAATTGTGTGCTTGTAAATTTTAATATTTAAGTGATTTTCACTTCTAGAATGATAATGCAAATTGAATGTATCGTCTAGTCATAGGTTTCTGCGTGTTATATATTTCCGCGCAGTCATTTTATCAAGCTATATCTCGTAACAACGTGACGTGCTGGATACTACACAAGTATATTAGACGTTCAGCCATCGTCTGTAAACTGACACAAAAGTTACCGAAGTTCGTCTAGAAAACATCAGAATTAATCACTGTTTAAAAAACACGCATAAATATGCAGTTTTGCTTAATTCACATTTCATCATGCTCAAAATCAACCCATACTTGAAAAATCAGGGAAATATTTCATTCATGAATCAGTCTTTTTTGTAGTCTAACAAACGTACAATTTTTTTTATGCAAATGAAGCCACATCTCCTTGCCAATTTTTTTCCACTTCCGAAGAGCGAAGGAGACATTCTTATATCGATAAACACTGTTTGTAATGAAACGTAAACCTTGTAATGCAATGAACTTCCAATGTTCACCAATTTTACTGCACAAAAAAAATAATAACAGATTTAATTGAAACTTAATAAATCAAATAAATAAATTTATAAAATGACATGAATTCATTCAAGTTGGCATTTTGAAAAATCTATAAAAAAAGGTGAAATTTAAAAATGAAAATGTTTGATAATAAATTTGATGATCACTCGGATCAGTGATAATTTTGTATACCAAACGAAACTTTTGTTTGTGCGGTTCACTCTGGGGAGTTTCTTTTTAGTGTATTCGAGTTATCTTTCTTTGAACACTAAATCAAAATAGACACACTGAAACATATGACAGCTGCTTTCGATGGAAGAAATTTGTTATAAAATGTTTGTTCTGATTTTTTAAAAATACAGTTTTATGTTGGTTGTTTTTTGTTTCCATGAGAACATTGTGTACGTGGTACATGTCTATGACAATGTCTATGACAGTCTTCTGTAATTTCAACAGTTTTCTACCGATATGAGTACAGTATCGCGGCTGCTTCTTAAGTGCGCGGAAACCGATAACACGAGGATATTTGAAATGAAAAAAAATTGCCATAGGGTTTGCATTGATCATATTACATCGACCTATAATTTACACTATTAGGTCTTTAAAAGTGTCGTGGGCACTTACCAGTTTATGAAATTAGAATGAATACCGAACCTTCCAACATTCTCAATAGACATTTGTCTGGAATAGACTGTTTAAGGAAGTTGGGGAATTATGTTGATGGGATGCTAAGTTCGGACCAGAAAAAGAATGGGTGATGATCATAATGAGGGGCCATTTATTTGGTTGAATATGCCAAATATAGTAATACGGAAATAAAAGGTAAAAATGATAAAAATGTTTCTGCTTTCCTTTTCGACCATATACTGTTTTCAGTGCCTATCTAATATTGTTCGGCTCAAGTATTTGGTCATGTACTGTGAAAATCTAAAAATAAATGTATATGTCTATATAAAGTTGAAAAATCAAGTAAATCTAGACAAATTCAGAAGTTTTGTCTACCTTCCTATACCTACCCTTACTTTTTGAGAACCAACTTTATTTAAGAAATATTTAATTTACACACTGTAAGTCATCCTCAATATCCATGGGTTATGCTCACTTCCGTTCTCTGCACCCCTGGAATAAGTCATAGCAAAATTGAAGGCAGTCGGCTAGCTATTTTATTGGTGTCAGGTAAAAAATCCTGACCAATCACTAGGCTGATACTTGTTCTTTGAAGATTACAGAGGAGCGACGCCAGACTTCAAAGCCAAAAACGTTTTACCGTTACGCGACCGCGAGATTCTTTTGATGTACATCAAAGGACCAAACTAGTCTTCTCGTCTCGTCCACAAAGTGGCGCACACTGAGCCTTCGATTTTGCTATGACATATTCCAGGGATGCAGAGAACGAAAGTGAGCGTAACCCCTGGAAATTGAGGATGGACCAGCCCATATTCCCGCAGCTTTCCCAGTAACACTGAATGAGGGATGCAATCAAAACCCTTGTGTATGTCCATCAGGAGTGCACCCTCGAGTTTGTGGCCATCCAAGGCATCACCTCCAGAAGCCTCAGCAGAACAGATTGGCACCCATAGCCCCGCCTGAAATTATCAAGAAAAAGGTTAAAATATCGTTTAAAACACATTTAACTGGTCGTGCAATACTTTCTCGAACACCTTTGATATTGATGGTAGTACGTACACTCAAAAAGGTCTATGATTTTCTTTCTTTAATCGATCTTTCATTTTAAAAACAGGACGCATCTGAGCATGTTTAAGTGAGTGAGGGAATTTACTATCTGTAATACAAACGTTAAAAAATAAGTGAAAGGTTGACATAATGCTTCAGAACTCGCTTTTATCATTTTAGCGACAGATTTCACAGCGTGTCACCTTCAACGAAAGACTATAAAATAGGACTAATTTGAGCATGTTTAAGTGAGTGAGAGGATTTACTATCTGTAATACAAAGGTTAAAAAGATAGGTTAAAGGTTGACATAATGTTTCAGGACCCGCTTTTAACATTTTAGCAGATATACCATCAACATCGACAGATTTCACAGCGTGTCATCTTCAACGAAAGTTTTCTCCGGTCATCCAACTTGATCTGGCCACCGTCAAGGTGAAGGGTCAAAAGTGTGATATATGTGTCCTACTTAACATCTGGGTGTCCGTAGCTTCACATACTGACATTACGTACTGACACTCACACGGGTGAACTCCAGGTGTCACACGCACCGCAGTACAGCTCGGATGATTTGAAAATGTATCACATAGACCATAATGCAACGCGAGTAAATATTAAACGTCACAAAGCAAAGCAACCGGGGTGCATTGTATGAGGAACATGGAAAACGCGATGTTGTCATTGCTAATATAATGTATTGAAGGACAAAACAGCTTTATGATGCGATGTAATTTATTTCTGATCAACTGTATATTACCAAATTACGTGTGTGTGTGTGTGTGTGTGTGTGATATTCATCTTTCAAGATGCAAGGTGGTATACTCTGCAGGTGGATTTAAACCCCAAGGTATGCTTTACCCTTGATGGGCAAAAATTAATTGACTTTGAGTAATGGCATGGGTCATAATATACAACCTAAACAGTTTATTTAATTTTAAATTAACCAGCACTTGTCTTTTTTTACAAATCATAACAAAGGGGTGATACGAACATACCAATCTGTGTAAATAGCAGCTTTGACTGTTTTGATTTCCAACTTTTTGGCCCCTTGCATCACCAAATTTTAAATGTGTTATCATACGTTTTTGTGCTACGTTCATCATTAAAGATACCAGAGAGTGGCGCTTGCGCACGATTGGAAGGGATTTCCGCAATAAATAACATTATGTATGTGTCATCTTGAACGACCATCAAACTCTCGGACCCTTGACCATCTCACAAATCGCCTGACCACAGTCAAGGTTCAGGGTCGAAAGTGTGATTTATTTCCTGCCTAATATTTGGGTGTCCTTACCTTTACGTCGGACAAGACGTGTCACCCTCACCACAACACAACTCGGATGAATCGTTAACGCCACTGTACCCAAAACGGGACACTTGTGGGCCCAAGAAACTAGCATGCAATGCAAAGAAGCACTTTTATGTATGCAGTTTTCACTCGATGATACTTTTATGACAATTTAACTGTATACAAGCTTTATTGGCTGCTGATTATTGTTACACGGACAAGTTAAATGTAAGAATAATTACCAAAATAAAACGTCCGTGATTTATGTGCCGTGCGACGCTATTTATTTGGATATCATTTTTTAAAATTCTACTTTTAAAAACTAATGCTAGTTTGGAGAAGAAATTTATTCAGAACCCCCTTATTTGAAATATGTATAGTTTTCTGTTAATATTGACCGTTTATTTCCCAATATTAGCCAAAATACCAAAGTGTCCCTCAGGGTACAGTAACTCATGTGTTACACTGATAGTATTTCGCGTTCTATTTATAGAACCACGCGCCGGGAATACCAACTTGTAATAGAAATAAAAAGCTAATGGTATCTATTTATGAAAAATTAGCAAATATTTTTGGAATTCATAGTATTGTATAAAGTACATTGATATGTATCTAAAATGTGTCCCGTTTTGGGTACATTGATGTTAGAGCTACACGGACCCAGTAGAATAATAATGTACTTTAAGTTCACTTAAATCTATCTTGCAGCGAAATAAAAAAGGACAACAAGAAGAGATATGTAACATGTAACTAACGACAGTGTGACGTCAGTGCCACTCTAATCAAACATCGCTCCCGTACACGGATATGTAATGGGGAAGATTTTCCTCGCAAAATATCAGTTAACGGGAGCGATGCGAAGATAAAGGTTTAATAAGATTGGACGTTTGCTAAATGGAGCATAAATATTTAGATTTTAAGCTCAGTACGTTTTCGTTTTTTCGAGACAAACAAATGCTAATAATTTAAGTACAATTTAATTGTTATTTTGTGACGATATAATAAAACACTGATATTTTCCAAATTACAATCTCGTTATTTTGATGCAGAAAATCTTATTGGCACAAAGAAGACACCATATTGGATACATATTCTCATTTCAGGGAGCATGGAGTCCAACAGCAAAAGTGGAAAATGCGTTCGGGCGTTTTTCGTAACCAACAACAAGTCGTCACCTTGAACCGCGTTTCCCCACCCACATCTCTGACCCCTCCATCGTCTACCTACTGACCACCGGGGTCAAAAGTGTGATTTATTTCATGCATAACCTTTGGGTTTTTTTACCTTCATGTCTTATAAGTCTTACTTAGAAGGCAATAACAAGATTTGCCCTAATGGGTATAAAACTCCATATATCATCTAAGCTTGACTTGGCCCCAGGCGACGGGGCCATGGCCATCAAAGAGAGACATGTCAGGCGTTGGGTACACATGCAGTATTTATAAAGCTTTATATTACTTTACCATTTGTGTCACAATCCTGTGCCAAGTGTGTTACAAGTGAGGAAAATTTAAATTAAACAGAGTTTACTTGATATCATCAAAAAGAATTGGAAACAAGTTGTAACAACCAGTTCCTATTTTCATTGCACTGGGAATTTACACTCTGACAATGATGTAATAAATATTATTTGAAGGGTTTTATAAACAGTTACAAATTATTTTGAGCATTTCGTGACTAATTTTGTCATTTCCAGATGCGTTATAAGACTGTAAAATGATATCTTATATTTTCCTTTCGAAAATATTGTTTCAATTGTACCCGGACATTTAGATGGAAATCCTGCAGTGCTATGATCCAGTACTAGATTTACCGATAAGCTGACGCTTGAATCGCGCTTATAATGTCTAGTCGTTCAAATTAGAATTTACCAGGGCATTCTAGAATCATGAATACAGCAATTTAAAGCTGAAGAGCGAGTCGCAATACCATATGACATTTTTAACGACATAATTTGGGGTAATGTAAATATCCAAAATGAGGGTTAATCCTTAATCTACACGCATTGGATGGAAAGTGGAATAATGAAAAATTGTGATTTATATGATGAAACAGGAAAAATAAATGATATACAAACTTTTGAAAAGTTAGTAAGCAATCATAACTGAATTGTGGAACTTTTAAAACTAAAATCATCATTTCCAAAGGAATGGAATGAGAAAATAAACAAAAATGAAACCAGAATTGAACTACATGTAGAAGTACCAAAAATGATGTTGAAAAGTTAAGGATTGATTTAAATAAGTTCATTTATTAAACATTAATCAAGTCCAAACAAGAAGAACCAAAGGTAATAGAAAGATGGAATCCACAATTACAATTTGATTTTAGAGAAAGTCTTGAATATACTTACAAGACTATACAAGATAATTTTAAAGTCTACAAATGGATACTTTTTCATAAAATAATTCCAACCTTTAGCGATGGAGAATAGAGGATTCTGATGTATGTCCAAATTGTAATAAAATTGATGACAATTTACATTTTTTATAGAATGAAAGCATTTGGATGTTTTCTGGAATTAAATTAATTTCTGTTTCCATAAAATGTGTATAGAGCAAATTGTGAGAACTTTAAAATATATCGTTCTTGGTTACAAGCCAAGTGAGAAAAAAAATTAAACATCTTTATTTTGGCAGAATAAATAACATATAATGTATGTTGCTTATTAAACAGTGTCAAAAAAGAATCTTTTCATGTTGTCCATTTTATTTGTCTGTATTTTAAATTTCAATACAGGACGATTTCGTTTTCGAACTTTTTAAGAAATCTAGTTTGCGAAATAAATAAAAGTTGACGTTCACAAGCTTTATCTTCTGTGATACTTATTATTTGATCCCTCCAGGGAGAATCTCTAATAAAATTATCAAATTGTATATAATCGATTTCGATATCCATACATCACGTTTTTAAGCTTTTGATTTTCCGGAAACCTGATTACTCCGAGAATACGTGGCCGAGAATTCGTTCATTATCAATAGCGATAACAGAGGATTCCCTGTAGACTGGAATGCGTGCCTTAGTATCATTTCTCTCCACCAGGCTTCGCTGTTTGATACTGTTTTAGAAGCAAAGCATGTCGGAGAGAAGAAAAACTACAGCAGGGAATAAAATCTACATTCCCCGTAGAACACAAAATCATTTCCCTTTTTCATATTCCGAATTCCGATAAAATGCTAATAAATAAAAATTGATTCCTGCTGATTTCGATATTGTTCGTTAATGTTTAAATGATATGTTGATAGTGACAAAATATAACATTGACAATGTCTCGTAAATAGAGATATCACTTGGGTAGTAAATGTCATTGAATTATTATATATTCAAAATTTGCTCATCCAATAAATATATTAATCATATGCCTTCTCCGATTGTTTTTGCTAAAGTGATACTTTCTAACACTAGCTGATACGGCGTCCGGACACCCATGCGATAAGTTTCTCGCAAAAAACTAAAACAATAAAAGAATACCGAAATATAAACTAAACTATGGCAAGCCAACTTAATATTTATTCAAGGAAACAATTCTATCCTTTATTTAAAAAAATGTTTATGTAACTTATATTAAAATATCATTTATATTTTAAGATATAATGTCAATAACCCCCCCAAAAAAATGTATTTCCAGTGATTATTTTATGTCATTAGGGCATTAACTCTGCTGGTGAACTATCAGTTCCAAAGGATGGCCGGAAACTTAAAGTATGAATTTGTTCTTGAACGATAAACATGAAAACTTATAAAACAAAATTATCTGTTGCCGACAAAAGTTGTAGCGTCGCATTTCTCATTGAGAAAAAAGGCTGTTGACGTGACTTTACATAATAATTCGAATTTCAGTCAATGAAACAAGGGGATTTATGAATAAATAAACATTCACAAGGAAAAAGGACAAGTGTTCCAGCAGGGTTAGCGTCTTCTTCTATATCGTCGCCATGTAAGTCTGGGTCAAATCAAAGCAATATCATGTTCTCAAAGTGAGCACCAGGGTAGTGACAACAAAACCAATATGCAAACTTATGAGCATGATGAAAAACGTCGATATTTATACCTCACGAGAAAATAGATTATTTCTCAATGAGACTATGATAATGTTTGACCATTCGACCAATATTCGGAAAAAGCCAGCATGATATCGAATCAACTGCACTGGGGGGGGGCTTAATTTTGGAGGAAACTGATACCTTTTCACGTCCGATCGGGGAATCGATCCCCGGGCGAGAACGAAGTCCACTGCGTCAACCGACCACCAAATAGATATCTTCAACATCAGAACTTCCTATACAAGTTCACTCATTCATGTAATGTTAGGTAAAATGACACATCTTATTTAGTTAATACGACAGAAAAGCCGCAAATATGCCATAGCTGTGCGGTTACATATGTAAATAAGGATGTGTGGTTAGGAATTACACTAGACACGGTCACTAGGATAGGTGTCTACCAGATCAGATCAGGATAACTTGGTAAGGTGTAGTACCCTGTCAACGCCAATAGTATCTCGTTAAAGTATTCACGTAACATCGTGATTACGATATTGAAGTTTTTCCCTAATATCCGGTCCATGGGGTCGGTTCTCATTCTCAAACTCAGTTTCTGTGCTCAAGCATTTCTTGTTCCTGTGACCAAGTAGTTTAAAGAGCTTCCGCTCATTGTTTGTCGGTTTCACACATGTCGAAGTTTAAAAAATAACTGACCATGTGATATCACGCTGGTGATATTCTGTACCTAATGAATTCAGTGAATTGTAATTTTTTTGTCGTGTGTCCAAACGTTTTGAAAAGCAAACCTTGATGCATGGCTTTAAATCGGAGAAAACTGTCCTTGTGAACTTAATTACGTGTGTTTGTATTATCTCACAAGTACAACCCATAGGAAGACTACTGCCTAGAACTCCGATAGGAATCCACACATATAAGGAGGGCGCTGTAAAGTAGGCCAGTTGCAGGCGTACTGGAACCGGGGAAGTCAATTTTACAGGTTGCTTAAATGGTTAAGCCTTATGAACATTATTAACATATACATGCAGAACCGCGACATAAGTGCCATTTTTTAAACATTATAAATATGTTTTCTATACATTATAAATACGTATTTTGTTCAAATGATATTTGTTTTAGAATTGATCGTTTCTAAATTCTACGAAGAAGACGGAAATAAAAGCAAACAAAACCAAAAAGACGAAATGAAAAAGAATAAATTGAAAAAATTAAGTGAGAAAAAATAAAAAATAAATCGTTGCGGCGCCCGTTTTATCATGTCATTGCAGAGACTCGAGCCAATAGTGGACAATCAGATATCCACTTCATCACGGACTGTCTTATTTCAATTATAGTATAATAATAAACATCAATAGAGTCACATGATCGCTCAGGGCAGTAGTGGTTCAATTGACATAGACCGCGACATTTCGGACAACCAATCAACATATGTAGAACTGACTGTAGGGGCAAATATTGTAAGAAATTATAAGAGGAAAATTATTTGTTATAAAGACGCAGATAACAAACGGTTTAACAATTTACTTTTATCAATTGACTGGACTGAACTTTTTTTTTAAGAATCCATTCTCCGGACGATATGCGTGACATTTTTGCATCTTAGATTTAGAATTAGCTGACGAATGTATTCCTTCCAAATTTGTTACAATTAGATCTAATGACAAACCTTGGTTTAACTCTGACCTGAGACGTGAAATAAGGAAAAGAAACAGACTCCTCAAAAAATATAAATCCAATCGCACTCCAAATAATTTGAACAACTTTAGGAAACAGCGAAATAGTGCAAACAATCTGAAAAAAGGACAAACGAATTATTTTATGCGGACATAAACGGACTTTTAGACAATTACAGTGATACAAATCCTAGAAACTTTTGGAAACTAGTCCGCAGGTTAATAAAATCATCCGACACATCTAATAGTATACCGCCGTTAAGGAGTGCGACTGGAAATATAGAAATGGATGACGACATTAAGACTAATATACTAAACGATTACTTTGTTTCAA
>JAUMHH010182768.1:0-14847 GCA_032359455.1 Chlamys rubida | reverse complement strand
CATTGTCAATATTGATTGATGTTAAATGGCTTGTTACATTACAATGCCAATATGGACTGATGTTTAATGGTTTGTTACTTTACAATGTCAGTATGGACTGATGTTTAATGGTTTGTTACTTTACAATGTCAATATGGACTGATGTTTAATGGTTTGTTACTTTACATTGTCAATATTGACTGATGTTTAATGGTTTGTTACATTACAATGTCAATATGGACTGATGTTAACTTGTTTGTTACACTACAATGCCAATATGGACTGATGTTTAATGGTTTTTTACTTTACAATGTCAATATAAAAGACATTTGATAAATTGTTATCCTACAATGTCAATATATTATGAAATACATATGCGGCTTTGGAACATTTCGAAGTATTTTCTTTTCGGTACAATTTGTTCAGTGATATGAATAAATTTACCTAGAAAAAACTGGGCTAATATCAAATTGATGTTGTCCACAGGGAAAAGACAAATGATAAAACATTGACGTACTGTGAGTAGCAATTGTTTTATCAGTAAAATGAGTTACAACTTTCATCATGAGGGGGCAACTAAATGCTCTTTGGTTAAATGTTGGCTATTGTTATCCTTTCAGATCTGTCCAGAAGGTTCTTTGCACTGTATCTTCTACTCCTTAGTGAAGAGCGGTATCAGAGGCTGGTATAGATGGCCGTACCTAGAGGTAGACATTATATTTCTATTAGGGTGTCAAAGCTCAGGCAATATACTGCGTCGTTTATGATTAACACATCTCAGCGCAAAATTCCTAGACGACAGATAAAAGGTTGGGGAGACAGACAGGAGGTTTAAGTGGGAGAGGAAGGAAGAGGACGAGAAGGAGAAAGAATGATTAGGGGAGGGTGGAGAGGCGGAGCAGAGTAGGATGAGGAAGATAAAAATGATGACGGAAGGGCGAAGGGGAAAGAGGACAGGGGAAGAGGAGAAAAAGGGAAGAGACGAGGAGGGTTAGGGAGGAAAAGGAGGAGAGGACGTTGAATGAGATCATGTAAAAGAAAATGATAAAATTGGTGACTTATAGTACAAGTGTTAAAAGAAGGGAGGGAGGGTAGCACACATTTGGGGAGGGATCGAGGGACGGGGAGGCTGTAGGATTGTGATGGGGCAGCAATTATATGGACATTAAATACAAGATGTACAGACAAAACCCCACGTGCAAACACAGCTCGTTAGCCCGACATGGCACAGTGGCCTATTTATAGGACTAACTATGGTAACACCCTGTCATAAACACATACCAGAGCTTACTGTAGACCGTACAAATGGCTGACATATGTTATTCATATTGTCCTCCCCCCTCTCCCCATCCGCTCTACGGAAACTCTGTTCGAACAACATATATATATATATGTTTCATTAATTTCAAATCAATCTTTATCAACTCATATTACCATGACGAACCTGAAAATGGCGACGTTGCCACAACACTATTCTGTACAAAGTAGTGACATTTCTAGAAATGACAGTTTTTCTCATCAATCTTTCATATCTGCAGTTTCGTTAATTGTTATACATTTGCATGTTTCTTGTCCACGCTTTCAAATTGTAAAGTCGGCAATGAAATGATTCGTTCTGGACTTCAATGATGTACGTGTAAAATTATGTCCAAACATCATAATGGACAGATATACAATGGGTTATTAAAACTTAAACATTAGTACATTCTGATTATTTTCAAAGAAACTGCACCCCTGCAGGTCGAGAATTGAGGAGCAAAGAATATACATATATACCTGTTATTACCCACTGCCTGTTAAAATATACAACTAATGTCGGAACCCCTGCAGAATTGGGGATTCGTTTAATGCTCTCCTCTATGGGACAAAAAAGCGACAAAAATAAAGCTCTGCACAAACTGCAACGTATGGGGTCTTTGGTTGTAGTGTTGAACGTTAGCTAAAATAGGAAGGCAATGGGCTCTGTCCCCAGGCCGGGACACACGTAGTCCTTAAACATGCTAGTTGTTATTCCCTGCTTAACAACCGGTTAACCCGTTTTCAGTTCAATGTGACCGGGCGGAATACTATGTTGGGTACCCTCGGCATTGTATTTCACTGAGGTACATGTAGCGCTCGAAAGTCGGCATCAGATCCATTCTATCGCAAGGAAGCAAATGCATCAACATACCACGTTCAGCTAACACGCATTACCCACGTGGAGGCACGTCATTAATGACCTTTGCTGTTAATAGGATGCTTAATCCATTACAACTAATCAAAGAAATCGCTACATGTAACATGAATCAATTCATTTAATTGTTACGGTCACATGGTCGCTGACTTAGTTTCTGATGTATATAAAAAGTGAAAATTTAACTTTAAAAAGGTTAACATCACGAAAATATCCATCATTATAAAACTGTCCTTTGTGAATACTATCTGTAATATAAGACGAGTGTAGTGTATCGCTCTAAGCATGTAACATGATACACGGTAGATAATTCCCTATGTTTGTTGTATTGTGGGACATGTAATGATTGTTGTATTGTGGGACATGTAATGATTGTTGTATTGTGGGACATGTAATGTTTGTTGTATTGTGGGACATGGGCCAATTGGTGTTTTTCTGTTGTATTGTATTATATGATATACATTTGTATAACCATGTTTGCGGTTATTGATTAAAAACGATTCAAGATTCAAGATTATTCGTTAGGAAAACTAGATGGCAATATCAATATCAATATTCTCCAATTATCTAGCATGCGTTAATTACATCATGAAATATGTGGTTTCTGGATTGTTCAAAACTGCCATGTTCATAGCATTGTTGGACACTGGGATTGTTTTGAATCCAACTTTATCGCAAGTGCTATGACGTCATATGACGTAAGTAAACTTGAGTTGCGAGACAGGGGCATACTGCATTGTGGGATACGACAGTGTCTGGAATGTTTCAAATTGTTCTAACGAACCTGTCTGACAATACAGTAGTTCATGGGCAAAACAATGGCATCACTGTAGCCAGATGCAATACAAAGTGCACTTTATTAATTAGCAGATTTATGGTATCCCAGCTACAATGCTGGTATAATATTTATGGCATTTTGTCGAAGTTGACCTGGCATTTCGCTTACGTAGCGCCCATTGTCTCTCATTCAAAGCCACGTGTCGACGTGACAGAGCCGTGTTGGGTGTAACACGTGCTGTCAAGATGATCTAGGGGTAATTCGGGCCTTTTGGCGCGAATGAATATTGGAGGAGCATTCTAGAATATATCTCGTCAATGTCGCTTGTTTGTGTAGGGGGAGAAAAGAGAAATGCAGCCATACTGCCGAGACAACACGATACACGAGGATAACCGGGGACCGGGGACTTTCATTGCCGAAACACACGCAAATGTGGCGTGCAGTGCAGTGCCGCGGTAAATACATCTTATCTTTGATGTTTTTAATTCATATGGAAAAATGGAAAAGTATAAATAGAATATCTTTAAACGGACACTTTATGCAGAATTTTATGGTATTTCATTTCGACATCAATTTGTATTATAATACCAGAGCTACCACAGTTAGACTCCTAACAATCTACTAATTAACACCGTCAACTTTAGGGATTCTGTCGTAATTTATTTATAATTATCTGGGTCGGCAATGCCCTTGTTGCAGATTTGGGACGTTTCCGATCCGCGTGCCCGAGATATCGTGTGACGTCATAATGCAGTGAGGCCGACAACGGACGTCAACTCTCAATAGTAAACGGACAATTTACTGTAACGACCAAGTGTGAAATCTCTCTGGCCCAGGAAGTAACTCGGTAGGCGAGTTGACACGGCAGCTCGGGTACTTGACCTATATCCTCTAATTACTTGATTACTTTGTGTTCCTACACTGGTCTGTATGTAAATGACATACTAAAGCATGAAAGTGGAATTATTGCTGATTGTACTCGGTGTTTTAAGCCATTCTTGTCGTCATGAATAAAAATGTGTCGGTACAATATGAAGAATGTAATGTATTTGGTAATCTCATTTCGTTTTCATACGCTTCATAGCCGAAGCGTACCTGGGCTAACGATGTTTAAACATGGATACGAGTAAATACATAGATTTCATTTGAGATTTGAGATCTTTAAAGCAACCTGGAATTCGTCTCCAACATCAGCACGTCAAATGACCTATCTTCATAGAATACGAAATTTATCTGTAACCTATATAACAGTACCTGGGATCTGTATATTTTCTCTTTCTCTTATCCAATCATTTTTCAGCATTGTGTCTTTACTGACACCCTCCGTTAACCCGTTGTCAGTATACAGAAGGTCCGATTTCCGAAGTCCCGATTGTCCGGAGGCCTTATAAATCCTAAGGGCCTACAGGCAGAATATAGGTTTAGGGCTTCTTTTCTGTAGGATAAACGTCGAACTATTGCCATTTTCTAAAAAGAAATTGTCTACAAAATAATATTTAACATTTGATTGGGAATTAATATTTGGCCTTCAGATTGGTGGATCTTCGAGTTATCGAACTTTGGAACGATAGGGCCTTTCGCATATTGGACATTCTAAATTCGGGGCGGAAACGTCAGAAAAAACCCAGATGTTGACGACAGATTTCTTGCCGTGGATGTGACATTTGAGCAACTATAGAAGAGTATATATTTTAATCATTATCAGATACAGACAATATTGAAAAAAACGTTACTAAAAAACTGATAATTTAAGACGTTTTTTAGGTGTTGAAAATGAACTATTATAGAAATGGATTAACATTTGAATTATCTTGTTATTCCTAACTGTTTCCCTGATAAACAGCTTGCTCGCAGAGAATTTGTGACATACTGTCACATAGCGAGGCGGTGTTTTCTACACCAAGTCTGGTGACGTCATCACAAGACCCTTGTTAATTACGTGGTGTAATTCCGCAGCCAGGCTTTGGAATTTGTCAAATAACATTTAATACAATGTGATAATTAAAAAAAAAGCAGTCTCACTTTGAAACTGGGTCAGTCAACATTAATGTAAGGCGATGATGATATGATTTTGAGATTTGACATACTGTCACATAGCGAGGCGGTGCTTTCTACACCAAGTCTGGTGACGTCATCACAAGGCCCTTGTTAATTACGTGGTGTAATTCCGCAGCCAGGCTTTGGAATTTGTCAAATGACATTTAATACAATGTGATAATTTAAAAAAAAGCAGTCTTACTTTGAAACTGTGTCAGTAGTCAACATTAATGTAAGGCGAGGATGATATAATTTTGAGATTGCGTAATCTCTTCGTTATAGCCTCGGGCTGATTTTTGATTAACACTGTTTCTCCGGAACTATTCGGACAAAATAATTTGTCACAACTGACTGGAATGCATGTGTATAAGAAGATTTATTTGGATCTTTCGACTCAACGTTACGGATTCGAGGATTCCCGATGAATACAATTATATCATAAGTGTAAGAAATAGACACGGGGCCATGCCGCGCGGGTACGAGGTAGGGTTCTTAGGGTCAGTACCCCCCCCCCCCCTCCCCCATACACACTTTTTCATAAAAGGAAAGGGATAGCTATACTCCTGCATACCACATACACACAACCAGACTTCGCCCCTATTTCCCTCTTCACAAAATCATGCTTTTGCGCCTGACAAAGGGCCACTTGTATCTTCAATATATTAAAATAAACCAAATACTGTAAAGAAAAAAGAAAAAAGAATAGAACTGTGCAAGGAAACATTGAAAACATATAGAAATCTTGTAAAATCGGAATGCTGTTATTGATAAATGAGTATAAGCAGCCCTCTGGTTTGATAATGTCTGCTTGTAAGGTACCTGATATGAACGTTCACGCTTTCTTATATATTTGTCACATATTCTCTATATATGTTCTTAAAAATTGTTAAACATGTTTTCTAATTCTTCTTATTCTTCCGATAATAATTACATTCTTGACAGTGGATATATATCAACTTTTATTTAATTATTCAAGCGTCAAATATAGCTGTAACAAATTTTCAGGTCCCTGTGACTCAGTCCATTCTGAGGTCCTAGTTTCCGATTCCGGTCTAGCCTCTCCACTCAGAACACTGTTATTTATAATATCTTGTTTATTTTTTCATTAAATTCTCGCAAACTATAGCTTTCATTTCAGAAATGATTTATCAAAGGGATCATCTTGCCGAAAAAAATACAGGTTTCTAATTAATGCGTAGTTACAGTTTTTGTGAGTGGCACGCGGACCTGTAAGTCGAGACGTTGTCAGGAGCTGCCTGACACGTACACCCTGTGGTAAGAATGTGAAGCCATTGTTCCAGAAGTTTTTAAAGCACGAGCATTTTTTAAAGCACCAGAAGATAAACGTTTCAAGACCAGTTGAGGGAAGTGTGAAGTGATATATCAACGTGAAGTGAATTAGATTACAGGTATCTCCATGTTACACCTGTACGACGCGCGGACAAAACACATGTAGCGAGTCCCATTCATCTAGCCGATACGTCATGTCACATCAGATATTTTCTGCTATGTTATGAAATGGACAGTCACGAAAATTGTTATATCCCGTTTTCCTTGTTCAGTATCATATAATATTACATTTCTACCGAAATACGGGTACCAAAGCAATGAGTCTGAACCTCAAATTGTTGTATTGCTAAGTAAGTGCGTATTGTTTGTTTCATATTTTTGAACATACAAGACAAGTGCACGTAATTTAAGTTCTAATATTTGTACTGAACACGTGTTATACTTATATTAATGTCGGAAAAGAATTTATGAATATAAAGACTTTCACAAGCCCCGAAATTATTGTATTGACGTATTGTATCTACCTAACCCGAAGTGTGTATAAGTAAGATTTTCATAATTCATTATTCTATACATAAATTGAGCAAAAACCAACGTGCGAATGAATAAGAAAACGGACAGGTAAATATAATTGGTTGCACTCGAAATGAATCACCGCGGTTTTGAATCATACATAATTTGTCGTACCGTGTTATTTGTTCCTCACTCCATAACATTGAATGGCATAAACGCCAGGAAACACTGTGTCATATTTACCGCAACTTGGGTTAAAGCTTCATAGTTATCAATACTATAGCAATGCATAATTCGAGTGTGTGCATGTATGTGAATCGTACATGATCGGGTCTTTCCGGCACTTTCGGAAAACAACTCCGAGTGTGCCGGAAGGACCCGAGAATGTACGATAGCATTATTCCTGTTCGTTTCTCAATTTACTTTTTCTGTAAGAAATAAACAACACAGGTGTGTGTATTACGGTGGAATATATAACGAGGGTGAGAGAAGTCTGGAATGAAAAATTATTAAGATCGTTGGCCAGAATTAATAAGTTCTCAAACATTTTCGAAGCCTTGGTTGTAGTTAACAATTTTGAAGAAGCACTTGGGACTCCTCGAAGAGTATTTGATTCCAGGGTCTGAAGAAGACCATTAGTAATATATTGCTCAGTTTAACCTCGACCACCTTGAGGCCCCTGGAAAGGGGTCTTGGTAAAGTGAGGCCCCTGGAAAGGGGTCTTGGTAAATGCCTATTCCTGAGCTTCTCCCTCTCATTTTCCTCATTCTAGCATAATGACATACGTTATATATATATATATATATGTATAGTTAGCCATCATATTTCAACATGGCAATAAAGTATGTTTAAACTGAGGGAGTCTATATAATTCACACGTTTTGTTTGTTTTCGTTGAGAAGTGTGTAAAACTGTGAAATTGTTTATAGGAAGGAAATGCAATAGGTCACATGATACTTTGAGTCTCAGGCGATCAAAACAAAATCTTTGATGTTGAACACTTCTTCGCAATTAAAGCGTGTGGAGTTGTGGGCATTACGTAAAAGTGCCATTTGATGAAAGTACGGCCAAACGTGTATTCAGACCACCTTTGGCAAGTCCTTAAAGTGATCTCAAAGTTGTAGTGGTCTCTTAAAACTGGTTCAGTTTACAAGAAAATAAGAAAAAATGTTTTTAAAGAGGAATCTTCACGCCGACGACTTCTCAATAAATGTTGTCACTTGCACAGTTTTGACAGTACAATTAAATTGCATCTGCAAGCGAAGTACATCATTCTTGCATCTTGTCATATAACTGACACGAGTAATCTATATTGCAGACAAAATCACGGCACCTTTTAAGCAAATGAACTACGTGTGTTTCACGCGACAGTTGTGACACATTTTTACCGCGTTCTGTCGTGTAAACACGTTAAGAGGAGTCCAGGGCGACCATGGAAAAACACGTGGTATTTATTATGTACGATTCATTAACATTACTTAACAAAGGTCACGTGGTAAATGGTGTGACGTTTATTTAAGTATAACTTAAATACTCCGTGTCTGTCACCCCTGCGGATGGGGTATCGGGAAAAGAATACACCTGCTGTTATGTTATGTTATGTAACGTAGGATGCGACTAATGTGGGAACCCCCCTGCAGAATTGGGGATTGCTTTGGTGTCCTCTATTTGGGGACACAAAATCGATCAAATTAAATCTGCTGCGCCCATTGCAATATTTGGGATATTTATCTTTCTTTCTACTTCTAACTACCTTTTATTACCTAGCGCCTTGCTTGGCAACACCTCACTTTTGGCTTGAATGTTGAGCGTTCGCCCAGGTGAGGAAGGCAATGGGTTCTGTCCCCAGGCCGGGACATACCAATGTCCTGAAAAATGGTAGTTGTTAATCCCTGCTAAACGTTCAGCATTAAGGGGAATGGCAACAACTGGTTCACCCGTTGTCAGTATAATGTGACCGGGCGGATTGCTGTGCTTGGTGCCTTCGACATGGCATTTCAGTGAGATAGCACTATAAGGTCGGCATCAGATCAGCGCTATCACAAGAAGGCAAGCGCACCAACATACCCTGTCTCCTGCACACACACACGCAAGCACGCATACACTTCGCACATTGAGGCACGTCCTTAAATGAACTTAGCTGTTAATAGGACGATAAATAAAATTAAACCAAACCAAACCAACTCTGTGTCTGAGTATGACGGGACCTAAGTTAGGATTGCCTTCACATTGATCTGTGTGAGAAATTGGCAAGCAATCCAAAGTTTAGCTAGGCACATAAAAAATAAACTTATTACATTCCCCAATGCCTCGTGAAAACACGGAGATATACTGCATGTGATGCTGAAATATTGATTCTCGTGAATCTGGTGCCAACCTTACTGGGAGACCTTTAAATTATTCATGTCGATTATGTAAGTGTGGTAAAATATTACGTGTAGATATTAAACCATATATAATATCCGGTGGAAGTTTGGTAACAAATGCAGAAGCGTGAATATTGCAGATGATCAAGAACTGGTTGAAATTTCATACATTGCTATTCATTTAATATACCAGCCATTCAGCTTCTGTAGCTTTTGTCTCTTTGTTAACAGCTAGGGTGGAGGAAAGCCGGAGTACCTGGAGAAAAACCACTGACCTACGGACAGTATCTGGCGACTGCCCCACGAAGGCTTCAAATTCGCAACCCGGAAGTGGAGGGCTTTTGATTGTATACGGGTTCCGTAGCCATTGAACGATTGCCAGTTTTGTCTAACGGACAAGTTTTGTTACAATAAACACAATGTATTACATGGATATTGTGTTTTGTAGTCTTTGCACTTAATGCAACAAACTAGAAACATTTTAACTACTGAAAGAAAATTTACTTTTTGTTAATTTTGACTTTGGCTATTGTTCATCAAATTACATTTTTGTGTGAAAAGAAAGAAAACGTACATGTTTTATAAAACGTACACAATTAACTGTCACTGGAGATTTGAGTTCGTGATCTTTTCTCTTAGTGAATCAATGTCAGTTTGTTTTAAACGAAACAACTTTTTCAAGTTTAAACTATACTTTTAATGCCTAGTAATCATTTTTAAATTGATAAAGCCTTAAACCAACTTAAACAAGAACAACAGATTCAATGTCGGCATACTACATGTATTTTTTGGCCATACTGTGATACTTTATTACAAACTTTTTGACAGTATCGCCCCTGATTGTTCCTTTAATTCCTTACACTTAAGAATGGATGCTTAAAAAGGGACAGTCCTGACAGTAACGCACGCCAGGAATACAGAAAAGTCGTAGGTCCTCCTCCAGACCCCCCTCCTGATGTAATTATATCCGCCACACTCCATAACGTCTATTTTTGTAGTTTGCCACGTAACTTCGTCCTGATTTGCAATCAATGAAGTTACGTAATATCCAACTTTCACAAACAATGGAAAATTTAGGTATGCCATTCCTATGAGATTTTCGCGCCAGATTGAAACTTCAGGCTCGTCGTAAACTGTGAAACGTCATATTGTTGTACTGCAATCCAGTGTTTCTAGAACAAACAGATCACGCTGGTAAAAAAAGAACAATGGTTTTATCGTTTTGAATTGTTGGCAGTATAGCCTGTTCTGCCTTTGTCACATAAATATCTGTTTGAGGAATCGATGGCACCCAAATATTGTAAGTATATTCAAAGATGTGATTGCGTTTGGACCCGTGAAATATCTGAAAATATCAATATGAAAAAAATCAACTTTTCTCATGATAGTTGTCCGTCAATGGGTTCTTTTGCACGTACACTATTGCTATCTGTGCACAAGCCACACGGACCCATATCCGTCCAGTATACGGCATATCCATTTTACTTCCGGTTCACCTCATTTCAGTATAATCACGCCTCCATTACTGCTGTTAATTTTGATATCAGTTTGTAGTATATGATAAAAATTTGATGATTCCACCATATCCATACCATACCTCGTAACAACCCCTCGGGCCATATCAGCCCCCGGGTTGATATTTAGGTCTGGATACCCTTATATCAGCCCTAGGGTCGAGGGTTGATACAGGGTTTCTTATGGAAATTGTATATTATAAACCTCTAAATATCTTGACTTAAGTAAAGATAGACGGAATCTTCACGTGTAATAATAGAACTTCTAGTATTGACCAATCAGAACAGTACTCGCTATTCACTGCTTCAACAACCGTATATTTTCAGTTTCATATGCAGACTAAGAAACAGTGGAATAATGGTGTTTCGGTTTTCCGTGGACTTTTTTTTTATACACTGTGTTATTTGCTTAACAACACAATCGATAGCACTTTTGTCAGCAAATCTTAACAGAAAGTAGCAAAAAACTAGAATTGCGTCGAGTGGCCAATTCAAAATGACACAGAGCATTGCTGTCAAGCGTGACGTCATTAGAATATGACATCAAATATGATATGCTACTAAGTACATTTTTTATGCAATAATGTTTTCGTAGTTGCTCTTTAAATATATGTAATACGTACGACAGAATATATTGGTATTTTATCTCGTGCTTTGCGATCCTAAAACAGTATCGGTATTCTGCCAACTTGTGTTAAGGGCCGCCGTCAAGTGTGTTCTGTGATCATACTGCTGACAGGCACAGGACACGTACCTTCTATGTAGTCTATTGTCAGGTAATGTGTTTTTGGTTTGCTTCTTTAGTTGTAATTAATTCTGTTACATACTAAGGCTGGCACAAGGTAAGACAACTAATTTGTGATACGTTTGTTATGATTCTTATAAAAAAAGGTTTTTTACGAGTATGTCATTGGACAAATGTTTCTCATACGTGTTCTTTATAAAGTGAGTATCCCCCGGCATATGAAGGCACACCTGTAGCTAATCTAGCTGCTTCAAGATGTTTTCCCAGGATTTTAGCATTTTTTTTAGCATGAGCATCCACCCAATATTTCGTGACCATATTCCAAGATTTATAGGATCAAAGTATCTATGTTGTGTATTTCTACTTAGATTTAATTTTAATTTGTTATTTTGTTTTTAATTTTGTTATTGAAGAACAGTTACTTTTAGTGTGTTTCGACCATTTATGTTATGCCTAGATGTTCATCATGTTCTTATTGCCACTCCTGCAGGTGGGGGATCGGGAAAAGAATACACCTGCTGTTGCCGACTGCATGTATCGTAGGAGGCGACTAATGTGGGAACCCCCTGCAGAATTGGGGATTTGCTTTGATGTCCTCTATTTAGGGACACAAAAGCAACCAAAATTAATCTGCTGCACCCATTGCAATATTTTGGATCTTTATCGTTCATTCTACTTTTATTTCCTAGTGCCTTTCTTGGCAACACCTCACGCATTTACTACACACATGGGGGCACGTCCTTAAATGACCTTAGATGTTAATAGGACATTAAACAGATATGTCGAAATCGTCAAACAATGTTAATGTCGAGATCGATATTAGAATTAGAAATCATAAACACTGTTGTCTTACTGGGGTTAAAATCAGCTAGCAAATTATCAACCCGGGAAGTTATTTTGTCAAGTTAAGCAATTATTGTAATTGAACTTCTTGTTCATGATGGACTGTAATACAGGAGAGACGTGTCTTCAGCCAAGAGATTTGAGAAAGAATGTTAAGTTATCCGATATATCGCTATTAAAGATTAAAAATAGAAGGGGCCAAATGACTCAGTCTTGAGGGCCACCAGCGTTTATATAATTTAGAAATGATTTTGATTTAGTTTTAATATCTAGTTGCTGGCTATGCCACAAGAAGTATTTAATGCACTAGAGCAATTTCCCCTTGATTCCATAAGATGCTAATTTTACTAATGGTCCCTCATGTCGAATCCTATGAAGAGCTTGGGGATGTCATCCAATACAAGACGGTCGCCTATTTACAAGTCTTTATCATATTTTGTCATATGGTTCAATCAGCCAGTGTACGGTGGAGTGGAAGAAATTCTTAATGTATTTAGTAACTCATCATTTGAAAACTTCCTTCATGTACTTAACGAATAAATATATTCGTCGTCTGTTTCTGGGAGATGGGCATACGAACTGGAACATACACAGGAACCCTAACACTAACGAAAAGTTAAAGGTATTATGTGCCAAGAAATGTTTTTGATGTTTATTTTAATATTTGATGTCTAGTTTTTTCACGGCCAGTTGCTTTGCTAATAAGTGACGTTTTCATTGCTTTCATTAACAAATAAAGAATATTTATTTTTGTCAATATTTGAGACATGCATATTTGCATCATCTATATTTGAGGCAGAAGCAAAACAAGTGATTCGAATTTCTGATAGATTATTGTTTTCAATTTCTATATCAAGGGTCTCATGATTAAAAAGAGGGGGTACTCCTGTAGAAAGATAGTTATCTTTCATTATCCTTTCAACCAATTTCCCAAAAAAAATGTCGTTGATTATTTATGATAGAATGTCCGAGGAAGCCGTTTACCTCTGCAAAGAGCAATTCCCTAGAACGCCACACAATTTCGCTGTTTGTGGTATCTATTCCTCAAATCCGAAGACATGTTTTAAACATATTTAAACCATGGCTTGTCTTTTTCTTATTATCATTGATAGGACAGCTGAAGCACAAATACAGAACAGTGGTGCGATACTATGCCAGCCTCATTTGCATAATGCTATTGGGACATTGGGACGAAGCTTTTTACCATAGACATTTCTTAAAGTCTAGAATAAATTTCCGACATGAAGTAGTATCATACTCTTCCGCCTTCCAGAGACTTTCTGTCATCTTCGAAACCCTGGGATTACTTGTCGATATAAATCTCCAGTGCAGAGTAGATCTGTGGTATCGAGAATGGGAACCTTGTATGACGTGGGTGGCTCAATGTTGTAACAACATGTCTGGTTACCTATATAACCGTGCTGATGTCGTTATATACACCAAGAATCGCACTGGCTGACCCTTACACGATCGAACGCTGACCCTTACACGATCGAACGCTGACCCTTACACGATCGAACGCTGACACTTACACGATCGAACGCTGACCCTTACACGATCGAACGCTGACCCTTACACGATCGAACGCTGACCCTTACACGATCGAACGCTGACGTTAACAGTATGCTTATAGCATCCCACCGTCAGTTTGTGAAAAAAATTTGCATTGGAATTCTTCAATTAGTCACCCCCAAGATCATGTCTGTACCGTAGAAAGTCCCCTTGCCACGTACCAAGACATGACACTTTTAAAAAAGCATCCAATAAAGAATTTGAGCGAAGTTAAAAAACATTTTAATGAAAAACATAAAAATCATCTTCTGAAGTTTTACCAGCTTACTTGGCCGTTTGCCAGACAGCCGGGTTTACTTTTAGTTATGAATAAATAATCACATGATATACGAAGAGTTAGGAATCACCTGTTAAAAATTGCATGTTTATATAAAATATTGCAATAATTTAATAAACGTCCATATCAAGTATATTACATGTTTCTCTCTTTGAGATGAACGATGACTTCAAAATGTATGAACACTCCCATTTATACTGCAGGAATGGCTACTTAATTGTTCCCCGCTAGTCTCTCGTGGGAACGATTTCCGAAGTCTACGGAGACAACTGTTTAAGTGATGAAAATGTAGGTCGCACTGCAAACATAGATTTTTCTTCTCCATTTAAGTTGCAATGATATTTAAGGTAATGTTTTGGACACTTTTCACACAGGATGGAGTTCTCTTCTTGATCTTCCTAAATATGTAGCTACGGGCTTATCTTCCACATATCACTGAACATTTTTTGTGGGCTCATTATTTTAAGAACCATATTATTATGACCTTTGGTGACAAATGTTTGTTGAAAACGTTGTTTCGTCTGAAAAGTGACATATCTTTCATTAGTCCGCTAAAACTGACCATAATCGCAGGCTCAAAACTTCTGATCGGTCGCCTGTTTATGGTCAGCTATCGACTGCTCTATAAAACACGGGGATTGTCCTCGAAATCTGGCGACAGCGATTGTGAGAGTTATACATGATTGTCAGAGAAAATAATCATACCTTTATTTCAGTTGATTCATTTCTCACTCACTTGACTAGATGTCATGTCCGTACT
>JAUMHH010182767.1:0-31254 GCA_032359455.1 Chlamys rubida | reverse complement strand
TGGCCAAAAGTGAGGCATTGTCAAGGGAGACATTAGGAAGAAGAAAGTTATTTAGAAAGGAGAGAAGAGATAAGGTAGCACGACGAAATATCAAATATTTGTATTTTTTCTAAATCTCTGAACTCCATGACAAGATAAACGACGTTCATATGTCCATTGTTTACTAACAACGATTTCTTGATATAGATTTAGCAGGCGTTATGGAAGCTGCACGAGAGACATATGTATACACAATTCCAAAACATCTAGAATCTATTATAAGATATAATGTTATTACTACCATAAATAATTTCAGACTTTTGTAGCATGATTCGCGCTGTTGTTAAAGTTCAAAACTCCTATCTACCTCCCACAACTGAATTGCCTCATTCTTTATACGAAACGACTTCACCACTTGATTTGTGAAACGTAGTCATAGTGCTTAAATAACGCACTTGTTATGTGATACAGTTAAGTGCTAGATGTGTACGCATGCGCACAATCTCGTGTGACGTTACTTTAATTGATTCCGGATGCATTTCAAAGTGCATTTTGCTTCTGAAATCGACAATTAAACGAATTTAGAGCACTCATGAATATTCTGTATCCTCGGTTCTATTTTAAAGAATCACGAGTTTTTACGAATGATAATGATAATCCAGTTTAAGAGTTGAGTGCATTAGCCGAAATACAAAGTGTGTGTGTCGGAAAATCTTTCAACAGATAGAATTGCAAAAAAAAAAATCGATACAATTTCTACAATTGTCTGCACAAAACACAATATAACATAGAACAACGAACCACCCAGCGTTAACTCACAAAATGTCAATTATGAAAAAAAAACTACACAAATACAAATACAATATGTTAAGAATAAGATAAGTTACTCTCTCCAGGAAGATAAAGGCAAACACACACATGCGATAACAGCTTTAAAACTGGTAATATAATACAGAAGTATGCTAAACCTGAATTACAATACACAATACAGCTGTTACGTCATTCTTAGATTCCAATGCTAAGTACCGAAAAGGTGTAAAACAAAATAAAAAAAATGTTTAAATGTACTGTTGACACAGAATAGGCGTAAAGCACCTTGATTATGTAAATTTCAACCATTCGATGAGTACTGGTAAGTTTCAATTAAAGAATAACACAACACTATTTCATAGCCTTTCATTCTTGTACCGACGTCATTATGACAGAAAACGTTAACGTCGACGTCCTATCCTCGATAACCAATTGGTTAACGATTTAGGACGTCGACATCCTCGATATCCAGGGGTAACGCTCACTTTCGCTCTCTAAACCCCTGGAATATGTCATAGCAAAATTGAAGGCACAAAGGTAGCTGTTTGATTGGTCTCAGTTAAAAAAAACTTACCAATCGCTAGGCTGATACCTGACCTTCGAAGATTACAAAGGAGAGACGCCCGACTTTAAAACCTGACAATATTTACCGTTACGTGACCGCGAGATTTTTTTGATGTGTATCAAAGGATCGAACTAGTCGTGTTGTCTCATTCAACAAGGTGGCGCACACTTAGCCTTCGATTTTGCTATGATATATTCCAGGGGTGTAGAGAGCGAAAGTGATTGGTAAGGTATTGAATTTGTGACGGCCCATCAACCCAAAAGAGGCCATTAGGGCCAATAAAAAGTAAATTGAACTTGTTAAATGAAATGACATCAATCAAACGGAAAGTTGAAGACCAACGTTAACCTGAAAAGTAAACGTTAATCCATGTGTCGATACTCGACGGCTAACTAGCGGGGTAGATCTGAAGAACAGATGTATACACGGGTCAAGCGATAAAAACAAACCGCTTATACTGCACGTGCAGAATTTCTAAATACAGCCAAATCCTGTAAGGTTGTTACACTTTGGTGGGCTCCCCCCCCCCTTTTTATTGTATTATTCACCAGCATTTGCATATTAAAAATACCATAAATCATTTAATGTAAAAATTATACATATATATTTGTCCATATGTATAGTTACTTTTGAACTTCAGTCTGCAATGCAATACATATCAGCCCACTAGTTTACATACGAACCGTTGCACATGTGTACAATATGTATTTGTAGGAGTGTAACGAAAAACATAAACTTAAAAGTATATTTGGTTATTTAATATGTGAACATACATATCACTAATATTGTTGAATAGATAGTGTTTAAAAAGAATAGAAGCAGTGCACATCATGTACGGGTAGTCTGTCAGAAAAAAAACACGTTATAGTTTACTGTTTATAACTTGATGATTATTTTTACTAAAACAGATACAAACACTTCCCTTGTATTATTTACACAAATCACTGCCGTATAAAAGGTTTCTAGTGGTAGGAACATTTCAAATAAACAAAGATGCGAAAAAAATCTTAATGCTTGAGGGAATATTTCGGAGACAATTTTGAATTACAAATGTCTGTCACACGACGTAACCACGTATTTGATCAGAGCTTGGAAAGTCCTTTGGCTCCTGAGCCATTAGCAGACACACCATGGCACTTAATACGTGGCTCTAATGGCATGCTATCAGTATGCTGCTTGTTAAAACAGTAATTCTCAAAGACAGGTCGTCTAGAAAACTGTCCCATCTCTACGCCCTAAATATTCTACATTCATCTATTGTTGCCGTCTCTTGGGATGCGTTTACATAATCCTGTTTTCCCTGTTCTCATCTCTTTCATTTACATCTTGCTTCCCATAAGCCTCTCATATATATTTTATATCTTTTCTATTCTTAACAACTCTTCTGCAAACCCCACAAAAGTAAAACATTTTAAGTTTCCTTTCTCCAATGCACTCATTGTAATCACATTTCTGTATTTCAATTATCCCCTGCAGGTTCAGGGAAATAATATCCTGTTGTATCATACTGAATGTTATATCGTCAGAGGGAACTTGCGTACCCCCAATACAACGGACCAACTCTCGTGCATGCTCTGTGAAAGAATAGGCATGCTGTATGTCATTGCATGATCGTAAGAGGCGACTAATGTGGACTCGCTCTGCATAATCGGGGGTGATTTCTTCGCAGTCTTCTGTTTAGGGGAGATTAAACAAATCAAGGATATACCTGATGTGTCCCTCTGCATTTAGGTAGTTCAAAAAGACTTATGTGCCCCCACCTACAGAATCAGGAGTTTCCTTCCGTGTCTTGTTTTTCTTTATCTCCTTTTTCTTTCAATTGTCGTTTCCCTATGCGCCCGTCCTCATATGACCCTGGTTGTTTCGAGGACCTTAAATCATCAAACAAACGAACAATACCAAATGATCAAATTTCGTACAAAAGGATGTCGTTACAATCATGTTGTACATATGGAGAAATGACGGTCACTTTGCTAATTTTCATAATCCGCCATCTTGGATAAAATGGCGGCCATTTGGCCCATTGGGATAACACTATGGGCTTTAAGTTTTTGCGTTTATCGGCGGGATAGTTATCCGGATAATATTTGCCGGATGTCAAATTCCATACGCACGTCTAAATATGGGTTAAAAGTTAATTAGCGCGATCCAAAAGGATTCATTCAAAATATTTAATTATTCAATCCTTTCAGATAAACTGAATTTTATATGTATATTACTGTGGGTAGAATTACAAGATTGCTATTGTACACGAATGGCCACATGATTCGAAAAAAATAGCTTACAACTTCTCACTGATCTAACATGTTATATGTAAATTATATAATATTTCTTTTTAGTTATATTTTCCAGAACATGCCGTGACATAAAGTTTTCCCCTGTTTCAGACAACGTTATTAAATAAATGTGTAGACAATTTTTATACTAAGTTGGTATCACTATGAACATACGTACTCGATCACCTCTTAGATTTTATACGTCAAAAATGGAGCAAAAATTGACTTTCAGGACGAAAAATTAAAGCATAATGATACATGTACTTGAAGCTAATCGATGTTGTTATAATTTTTAATTGATAAATCAATCCGTCTGCCTTATTGTTGAGTGGAATATGTAAATGTATCAATCGTTCCAACTAACTATATTATGTAAAATTCAACATTTGAAAAGGAGCTGGTATTCCAGCCTAGCCTCCGGAACAATCCCCTGAGACATATAAATTTGATCCTTCTCTCCGGGACAGTCTGGTTCACTTCTTGCACCCGTCAGCCCGCGAATGGTATGCCCTTATTGTTTTAGAATCTTTGTATCACGTATACTAACTGTACTACTGCAATGTATTGAGATTGCAGTCGTCATATTTGGTCTTGTTTTATTCTATGTATGCGGTTTTTTTTAAGATGCCACACCTTTTAATTTTGTATTCAAGCGTTTGATTACAACTTATAGTGTAATGATGGGAACCGTCTAGGCTGTAGATTCACTTGTTGGAATTTTAGATTAAAACCAATCGTGCAGTTGATAATTGATTCACATTACCCCTTGACATTTCTCAAATTTCTGATTTTGAAACATCGATTTCTCGTTGACCACGCGGATTTTGTAGGTTAATGTTTCATAACTAACACCTTAAATGTCTTCTTACATATAAACAAAATAAGATTTGTATATAGTGTAGACGTAACAAGTACAAAATGCACATTGTTTATGTTCCTTCAGCGGTAGTACAGAATGTCCGAGAATGACAGCTGTCTGGCTATATATTCTATATTTTTTCTTATATTAAGAGGTTATGTAACTCCCTTTTCCATTATCTGTGATAACACTTGTTCAATAGGATCAGTTGCTTAGTTTTGTTTTACAGAATTGTCTTAAAATACGTAAAATACGCCAAAATAGTAACTCAAATGAGCCTGGGAACAATTATGTTTCTGTAGGTTGCCATGGTGGCGCGGAAAAACTTTGATGATCACGTGATCCAATATGCTCCGCCCCTCATTAATATTCATGAGAAAAAGTGGCCCTCATTTCTCCATATGACGAATCGGGACTACCTTATCAGTACAAACCCACTAGGAAAGCTAGACAAAAAGGTAAGTCAAAATACTCTACCCAGTCACACATTACAAGAATTCATACAGCGTACGTACTACGAATGAAACAACAGCAAAATAAAAATAAAAGGACTGTTTTCCTTGTGTCGACTGCAAAGGAAACATTGAAGCATTTCTAGCTGTTTTGGACAATCTATATTAAAACAAAATATATATATAATCTTTATTAATTTAACAAAAATAATGATAAAACTTAAATCACTCACTCTTGTTTACTCGGAAGTTAGCGCGCAGCGGGTCTTAATGTGAGAAGTCATCGGATTACCCGGTGAAAACCAACGTGGTCGGGCAGGGGTGACCCCCATGCCTTTTCAAGTCCGATTGGAGAATCGATTTACGGCTAACACGGTGAAAGGCGAGTGTGCTATCGAATGCACCAACCGACCATATACAATCTACGAAATCGTTTTTAATCCACGCTCTACCATTTCCTTTTTTCCCACTTTCTGTGATCAATTTTATTATCCGTATTCCCTATTTGAGGGGTCTTATTTGAGGGGTCTAAAACAATCTGCAAACCACCCTTCCTTTTTAACCATTTGATCGCCTACCCTATACCTCACTCTTCTTCTTAAAATAATTACTCAAGTCAGTTATCGGAATTATGCTGACTAATATTTTTTATAAAGAAATTGCTAAATCGAAATCAGTTCTCGAAACTAAAAACGTTTCAAATTACGGACTTCTATTCTAAGCAATTTTAATACAATCCAGTTTTAGATCAATATTTGTCGGAAGCTAATGTGATTTAAGCATCGTCTATAAGTAAAAATATATGCCGAAGAAGCCTCAGGGAGTATTTTAATCTGGGAAAGTAAAGAGAATTAGCATCTCCGCGCACTTTTTCCTAAATTAATCAAGCGATTTGGTAAGGAAAGATTTGCAAAATGTAAATTTCCATTATTGATAAAAACAGAAGATGCTTCAATTTAATCAATGTTTAAGTCACTTTGATTTATAAATATATTTTAATCAATGTTGAGCAACGGGTAGTGTTCAAACCTGACTGGCTTTTTTCATTATTTTATCTATAAGATGTGAACTAATTTCTGTCGTTTTAACCTTCAGCTGCAATTATCGGAAAACGAATTAAACTGTTTCTACTTAAACGTTTTTTTAAAGGCATTTTGGCAAAGCTATTCTAGCTTCCTCTCACGAATTAAAGGTAGTGATGAATGAGGAGCGCCGATAACAAGTGAAGAGAGGGTAAAAATAATTGCGATCGGGGAAGCAGATCAATGTCGAATGTAGGAAGCTAGTCGCATCGTATCATCATGTAGTGGTGTAATAACTCTAAAGTCCTTTCGCGATCCCAGTATCGCCTAGTAGAGGAAGGGAGGTAACTCACTGTACACTATACTTCAAGGTTGCGCTACACTATCTAGTACCATTTACTACAAGTGGGATAAAAGATGATTTGTTTCTACTGTCTTTGTTAGTATCACGCGTCTGTGTTCATGTTATGACATTTCAGTAAAAATCGCACTTTAACATATTCTGGCAATAAGTTAATGTCTGTTTAAACAGACCTATCTACTGTCATAGCCAGTAATACCGACATGACTGGGAATCCGGATTGATTTTGTTCAATTTTCAACAGATTAATATTGGTGTTCCAAAAGGTTCAATTTTAGGATCTTCAATGTTCATCTTAAATATCACTCGGAGATATTGTTGAAGTGTTAGACGAAAAGAAAGGATATAGAAGAATGACAGACAACAAAGTTAGTCTTTGGAATCTGAAGGAAAACTCAATGTATGATGGTAGGTCAGCGATACCGACATGACTGGGAATTCGGATTAACATCAGACGAAGCAACAATAACATCTTGCTAATATGAGCGATTATGTTATGAATGAAAATATATTCAAATTTCCGATATATAATGCTCTGTAGTTCTCATAGACAGCCAGAACAGATTCTTGCTCTTTTGATTTCAACATACGTTTGGTCGCCATTTAAGATTACAAGTACTTGTCAGAAAATGTATTCCACATTTCTTCAATCCAATTCTATCGATTATGATAGGACCGAAGGGAGATACGATATCGATTACCGGTCTACAATAAATCTACATTTTGTGATGCCTTTTCGAAGAGCCCCTCGGGGCACAATTGTCTTTGCGGGACTTTATTACGCATCATATTCCAAGATAATTTCACAAGAGTGTACCGAAGTGCCGGGATATATGTCCGCTGGACATATTAGCCTTCTCATTTCCGGTATTTTGTCATGAATGTGAAAATCATCCGCGTGATGAGAGAGGTTGATTGGATGGAAATGATCTACATAAATAACTTTGTCGTGTGTTAAGGTACATTTGGGGCAGTGGGTTATTGTAACGGTTTCTTAAGTATGCAGGTCACGTTCGATATTGTGTATATTAATAGCTTAAGACAATATCCTATGAGAGACGTCAAGTTTGATTTCTTGATTTATTTAAATGCAGCCCGTTACAAAGGAAATCGACATAGTTTGTGACGTAGCAGCGTTGTTTCGTAGCAACGGATTGACGTTTCCTTTTAGGCATAGAGTATATGTCACTGATTTACTTAGTCAGTGGTTTAACGGCCCAGAAACGGTTAATTCATATCTGGTAGGACAACAAGGGACACTTAAATAAAACGTAATGCACCGACATCTAAATGATAGAACGTTATAACATTGCATGCTTAAGTACAGAGTGAAAAGTGGTAAAATATCATTTGCCAATGATTTACAAAGAAAAAACTGATCTAATGATTTTGCTAGATAGAACATCTTTTACATATTACTCAATATTTAAAAAAAACACAAGTGAATAGTTTTATATTTCAGTGATCATCACTTGTAAATATTGTTTATTTGATGGTTTCCCATGATCTGTCTGTCAACAAAATTACAATAAAGTAAACTTGGACTTCCATAATTATAGAATATGGCAACTCAATTGACACAAATGGACGTTGTTTTCAAACAAAAGCAGAACAATTCCTTGTTTTTTTTGTTTTTATTTTTTTAACGTTCTATTAACAGCTAAGGCCATGTTAGGACGTTCCTCCATTTTTGTTGTGCATGTGTGTATGTGTACCGGAGACAGGGTATGCTGGTGTACTTGCCTCCTTGTAATAGCGCGGATCTGATGCCAACTTTATAGTGCTATCTCAATGAAATACCTAAGAATGTGCAAATTAATATGTATTATTGATCCCCACCAATGTTTTAGAATCTGGTGTTTAGTATAATTTAAGTAAATACCATTCAAGGCCCTAACAAGTTTTGCTTATTGCTCCAGGCTTGCGTCTTATATTTTGCTTTTTGTTTTATAAAAGACCTATTGTGTCCAAACCTCTAAAGCTTCTGTAGTAAGATATTCTTTCCAAATGGCTTTAAGATCTTTATATGAACAGGTTTTTGGATTTTAAGTTGCACAATTCGTTTGTTTCGTTTTGTGAACCATATTCAGGGGTTTGCTTGTGGTTAAACGTCCCCCCAACATCATGGTCGTCAAATGATTAGGAAGACACCCAATGATTCACCCGTTGTCAGTACAATGTGACCGGGCGGTTTGGTTTGGTTTAGTATTGTTTAACGTCCTTTCACCAGCTATGGTCATTTAAGGACGGCCTCCCCTGTGTGCAAGATGTATGCGTGTAGTGTATGCGTGTGTGTTTTGGGAGGCTGCGATATGTTCGTGTTTGTTTCCTTGTGATAGCGCGGAACTGATGCCGACTTCATAGTGCAACCTCACTGAAACATACTGCCGAAAACATCCATCAGGACACCCCTCCGGTCACATTATATGACAACGGGCGAACCAGTCGTCCCACTCCTAAATTGCTGAGCGTTAAACTACCATTTTTACAGACTCTGGTATGTCTCGGGTAGGGGACAGAACCCAAAGCCCCAAAAGTGAGGCATTGTCAATAGAGACATTAGGAAGAATACAGTTATTTAGAAAGAAGAGAAAAGATAAGATCCCAAACTCAGTCGCCTCTTACGATCATGCAATGGGGGTAGCAGGTACAATGCTTACGCCCTACCTGCAGGGACAGTGGAAAAGGGAAAGGGGACTTTATTTACACCCAACCAGTTACCATATCACTAGGCGAGACCACCCGTGTCGAGTGACATATGAAATATATAATTTCGTCACATCGTATTCGTTGTACAGGTAAACAATACAAATCGTTAAGTCAAAGCTTGACAAAGGGACCAGTCTATCTTGATACGGTGTGACAAGTTCATACGTACATTGTTTGTGTATAAAGTAAAACTTTGATAATTGTTGGAAAGCTTGTATCGCTGTATTTATGTTGGTCACTTTGTTGTCAGGCACTGTTTTTTTACATGTTCCTTTTATTGTTTTATTCCTGTTTCAGTAAACTTGGATGCTGTAGCGACCCCAGGAAGTCATGCTGCCTGTAACGAGGTCATCTATCTCTCAAAGGACAACTCGTCCCAGGTAGAAGCCACCGAACGTGTCTCCCATGGTTACTGTGACGTCACATTCCGGACACTCTCCGACGCCAAGAACCATTGCAATCGTCTGTGCTTTATTCCTAAAAGTGACCCATGCGCAAAACACATTGAACTCAGTATTGTTGTCTTTTCTTTGGAGAACAAGAATAATGTGAAGGTTAGTAGGATGACGTCATTGTGTAGCGGTATAACGTCATTTGCTATTAACGAATTGTTTTCGTCATAATAATCTTTAAAGATTAATTAAAATGTACAAAAGGTGACAAATATCAGATAAGCCCCCAAAATATAGTCAAAATTATCAAATTTAACGCTTATTAAGTTTAAAAATCTTTTTCAATATATCTTCAAATTGACGGATGTGTTTGACATCGGAGAAAAACACAATTGCCTTATGTGTAAATGCATTTGACACACAGAGGCTCGTGTACACGAATGATACATACTCAAAGGACCCACATATACCACTGAATAACATATTCGTACATTATCAGTTATTCTAACCTCTAGAGATACAACATGTATGTATTTAAAACCAATTTCGTTCCTCGACATACATGTATCACTACAGAATGATTCAGATGATAGAAATCTGGCTGTCATCCAGTTTCCATGCATACAGACAAAATAATCTTATTAAGCTCAATCTATGACAATACATATATATTTAATTGGTAATGGATATCGAAATGTCAATTGCAACGTGTATAAAGCAATTATAGCGCCAGGGGAGACAACTCTATTGTCACGACCCATAGTTTGTGTTTCTCTATTGTACATTCATGTATTGATTTTTTAAAAGATGTTTTTGCTGGAAAACCATCGTAAATTGTATAAATTGACTTTTATAGCCAACCATGTTAACAGACAAGGATGAGAGTCTAGATGCTTTCTCTTATTATATCAACTTAAAACCGTGAACTTTTGATTTGCATATTAAAGGTCAGTCAGTATTCAATAAATTTACATTTTATCCAAAAATTAATCGAATAAATAATTAGATTTCAAATGATTTAATTCGATTTAACACGAGATTAGCAAATAGCAAAAATTGTCATATCAAAATATCCTTAACCAATCGAAAACAAGCCTTTCATCACATGACAATGACGTAAAATTTCACAGCATCATATTTAAATCAAACTTCATCAAAACTCATTGTTTTAATTGTATAAGACACCTTTGACTTTTGTATACGTCACCCTATTGTTTTTATTATGACAAAATGCACAGTCAATCCGCCAATCACTTCTGAGATCATTGTACGTAATTTTTACTTTTTTTCAATGTAGTATGTCAGTCTGTCCGTTTTTTTGTATCCAGCTATATATAGACACTAGGGAGTCTGTGGTGAGAATCACCTACATATGTAATTTTTGCGTCCGTCTGTTCATATTTCAGATATACGGATGTCAGGACTTTCCGGGCAAGAAATGGTGTGTGAGTTCCACGTCTATGAAGGTCGCTGTACTGGAGCATATGAGAGGTGTCGCCTCGAAGCCGGCCGACCAGATCTACAAGTTCACTGCCGACGTGAAGGCGGAGTGCACGAAGATCAAAGACATCTTCTGTACGTTAAGTTTGGAGCCCATGCTGTCTATATCGGTAACAATATGCAATATGTATTGATAAACAAAAAAAAGGGAGAAAATGCAGTCGGGGTAAATCCATCCGAATACAGTATATAAATGATACCCCAGTGCAACTGATGCAATTTATTATATGTAATATATTTGTAAAATATACTAACCAATCAAAAAAGTACAAGATTGTATAAATGTATAAACTTAGATAAACAAAATATGTACATCCATTGATATAATATGCAATATATATGCATACATGGACTGAAACTGTGAATTAATATGCAAAAGGAAAATAAAAATATTTCAAATGTAAAAGAAACAAAAAGAAGTAAATCACATAGTTAAAAAATTGTTATCAACACAATCTTCATAATGTTTTGAATATCTTGTGTAAATTGAATGAGTCAGATAAAGAAAGCACACGTTTTCTAGAATAAAATAATTATAATAATGCCTGTGAGTAGTAATGTACAATGATCGTTATATAGACGTCATTGAGTTATTACGTCACTTATATCGTTAAACAGAAAGGGCTGAACCTCTTTCACGTGCCGGCTCTCTTAAAAAAGTGGTTTCAACTCAGATTCGAAGTGAATGAACTCTTTTGACTGTCTTTAAAAATAACAACTTGACTCAAGGTTTGATACAGAAATGTATTACATATTTACTAATAAATACAGGATTCGGCCCTCGGGCTGATATTAGAGTCTCGGATTGTTACTGGTTGTGAAATGAAAAAAGGCATGCATTATTCTCTATGTACTTTAATTATAATTAAGACACATATATAATATTAATACTTCCCATTCGTGATGAAACAACTCACTGACATTCGTAAAGCTTGTGAATATTAGCAAATATGCAATAGTTAAATTAATACCTGAAGGCACAGATTGTAACCAACAGACTCGCTGATGGAGCACCAGTTCGGGATGACAACAATAGAATGGAGGAACAAACAATTCTAATCAACAACTTAGACTTGATTTAGAATCAATGGACATGCATATCAGGAGGACCAAGAATATAGATGTCGGATTATGCCTACTGGGAATTCTGAACGAAGAAGAGATTTAGGTCGAGTAATGAATATGTTACCCTCTTACATGTCATTTGCTCTCGCCTTTCTGTAAATAATAGAAATAAGTATGACAGACCATGTTGAAATATGCAACTATTTCGTTTCGATACAGTAATTCAATCAATTATGACATAAGGGGTAAATGGGTAAAATGCATAATGATATACATAATGTATAATAATATAATTGTAGGCTTCCGTTTCTGCCAATCCTTGATTTGCTCATTTTTCAGCGAGAAATCAGACCGTGAATCAAAGACCTAGCCGAAGTCGATCAATATCAAAACTACGTTTCATTTATATTATAATTCTATTTGCATACCAATTTAAATTAAACTTTCACAACAAAATAGTTAATGTAAAATCACACAAGATTCTTATACAATATATGCAGGGAAAATTACACACACACACAAGTCAAATCCATCTTGCTTCAAAGGCACATTTGTGAAGTCAAGAATAATGTTCTGGCTCAGAATAGAGAAGAAATCAGTTTTCCAAAATATTGTGCTATGCATCCTTTTGCTTAGTCGAATTCAGTCCTTGTTAAGAGCCTACACTATTTGGAACTATATAGTATAAATCTTATAAATTATTAACATTTTCGATCTAAGCAATCAATTTCAATTATATATTTTAGTCAATTACATGAATATATCATTATTCCTAGGAAACCGAGCAAAGTTATAACAACACGCTTGTTCGAACCTGTACTTTATTAAACATGTTTATTTATGCACAATGTGAATGATACTTTACAAATATCAACGTTTGACTGCGGGTATACGCAGCTTCAATGAAAAACAGGAAAGTAATAACCGATACAATTTTCACTTTCCTTTGCTTTAGAAAAATACATCCACCCAATCAAAAGTACATAAAGTAAAAATTAAGACATTAAATCTCATTAGAAATACACCTTTTATATGTGATCTGATTTAACCTGACAGTTTTAATGTTTCTGTTACTTTGAGGGTATAGTATAGGAGTTTTTTTTTCTGTTAACAATGTCTATAAAATATTGCTGATTACAAAACAGTTGCTTTCATCTTAAATAGAAGCAGCAGCACCAGTGTATATAACCTATGTCTCCCCCTGCCATGATATTTGAAATAAGTATACTGTATACAGTGAAACTGTCGCTGCAGTGTAATTTTCGCCTTTTTCGACCTCTTTTATTAGGGCAATTTTTTCATTACAGCGAACACTCAACGTATCAATTTTAATACCAGGAAAAATATTGATTTTACTTGTGAAGGGCGAAAGTGTGACTCGGAAAAATATTTTCAGTTAAACAGTATGTATCTACTTAAAATAAAAGATAATACGATATTTTTACCATAAATAATCTATTACAAGCACCGTCATTCTATGTTTTTAGACTAAATTAAAGAGTTATGTGCTCATTTTACCAAGCAAAATGCATGATGAAATATGACGCAGTTGACACTTTGTACCGTACATTAATTAACTTCTTGAAAATACTCCAATGAAAAAGTGTTGCTGTTATTTCCGTGTTTTCATTACACAAAATGATGCTAAAAATATGCCATATGAATGCGTAGTTGCCACATATTACGAACCGTTATATCCTGAATTACTCAACGTTTCTGCGTCATATTGGCCGTTTTAACGTGGTCCCGCGACCACTGATCATACCGCGTCACACCTGCACAGGTAGATGTAACCCGTTACCCGGAAGTGTGGGGCGGTTCACCACTGGTGTAAAAGCTACCCCGGATCCCTCACTAACTAACAGTCACTTCAACAGCTCATCTACACCACGACAGGTAAGCTCTCCGACATTGCTGTAGCATTGCTGTACGTAACGCTAAAACTGAAAATAACACACACATATACAGGATTATATAGATGAATAACATGAGTTTATAACTATTTGGACTTATACTATTTATCTTTATACTGATCATTTTAATGCTATGTTTATTTATATTTGATGCATACTTTAAATATTATTTTACGTGTTCAACTTTTTAATATATGTGACGGTGGTCCCCATTAGAATAAGATTGTTGCTATTATCAAAGAGGTTGCCGATGTCAGTGATGCAAATGCGGACATCTCCATCGCTTTGGATGTATTGGAAGTGGAGAATTAGTCATGTGAAAACAACCGTGAACTTTCCTTAGCTTTCCAAAGTTTCTGTCGTCTTTCTGATGTTGAATTATGTGTTATATATATATATATATCTTTTATTTTACTTTGATCAAATATAGTGTGTTCTTCTAACCTACACCGTAGCTTGTGGGCAAGATTGAATTATTTATATAAGATATAAATAATATCTTTGTAAAATAATAGCACGGAGGTACATTTTTTCTTAACATATTTATGTTAAAATATAAGGATTTTAATGAAAAAGTAAATAAATCTATAATCAGTAATATTTTCAACATTTGTAAAATTAAAATGACAACATGTATATCTGAGATTTGAAATTATTACATTGAGAAAGTAAACAAAATATAACCATAAGATAATATACACACCCGTACAGGATAACAATAGTCGTGTTTATCTACATCTACAAGTTATTCTTGCAAATTTAACGTAAAGGTGTTAAAAATCAATGAATCGATATCCTATCAATAATCGAAAGGAAATCGTTATTTTTTATATATAACCAATAAAACTGATTGATGCGTTTATACTTCAAATAAGTAACTAGCGAGAAATATTTTACTCATATGGGTCTATCTTCATTCCCGCTATCGACTCTTTTCGCAAATTTTAGCCAAAGACAAATATCTTGTGAAAATTAAAAAAAAAAAAAAATTTAGACTATACAAAGTAATATCGAATTTATATACAGATTACTCATAAACCAATTCATCATTTGGTGACAAATATATATACAGATTTATAAATTGCAATGAATTCATACACAAAATATAGATTAGTGACAAATCTTTATACAGATTTTAAATCTATATACAGTTTTTATTGTAGCCGCGAATTCATTTATAAATTTATAATTTGGTGCAAATCCCTATACAGATTTATAAAGTAGCGACAAATATAACCACAATAATGCATTGACGAATCTTTCCAGATTCATAAAATATTGACGAATCTAAGAAAAAAATTATAATGAATTTATGTACTGATTATTGTAGCACCGAACTGATATATACAATAATGTATTGACGAAAGTATATGGATTTATAATGTAATGACGATTCTCAACAGATTTACAAAGTAATGAAAAGGGGATAGATACACTTTTGTAATGTTACGAAAGATACAGGGACGTGACTGCACCTTTTGATGACAGAAACAGTGTGCCAAACATAATAGCATTGTACCATACGGCTGTTCCGTCCTGATAAGCCTTATAAGTAATGCTAGCGGTCGAAAAGGTCTAAACTATTGATAAATGCGTTAAATGTGTTTATTTTACATCGTGCTATTAATTACCAAAAACATATTTAACTTGTCCATGTACTCAATACATTAACAGCATCATGCTTATTTTTATTTGAAAGTCTATAATTATGCCGTTAGCGATATAATATAGTGATATACCTTTATAGATATACATAAATAACGATCACTATAACATGGAACATAATGTTGTGACGATTATTTACGAATACTCGAAGTAAAAATAGATACATATGCGCATAGATAAATGTTACGACAATTACATACTTATTTATAATGTAGCGATAACGATATACTGGTATATTTAAGCAATAAATAGCATTCATTTAGTACTTATGGTTGCTATGTTTGCCAATAGGACCTGACTAACTCCTTCGAGTGTGCTAGCTCTTTGTGTTGAATTTGTCATATCCAGTTGGCATTCATAGTGGCAACGAATGCCAACTAAATCTGTTTAATGCATATGTTGACCGTTTTCTAAAATATTTTAATACTACTTATAATTAAACTAATTTATCAAACTTAAACGTTAAAGTCAATTAATTCATTATCGTGTCTGCTTGTTTAATGAGAAACAGCCATCTTCAAGGACGGGTCAACGGTATCCTACGTAACAATTATGACATCATAAAAATGATGCCGTGAACACGTTGGCCATGACTTTCATAGCTGATATGAATGTTATGTAAATTTAGCAAGGTTATGTTATGGCAATATCATACAGTAGTAAATATGTTATACTGATATCTACATACTAGTATATAATGTAGTAAAGACCTAACCATGTTATATGTTTTAAAGGTAACTATATACTAAACTTTTATATAATGTAGTAAAGACTTAACCATGTTATACGTTTTAGAGGTAACTATATACTACACTTTTATATAATGACGACTGTGTGCTATGCTATAATGTGTGAACGTCTCTCTATATTAATGTACATATATATACGTACGACTTTACAAAGTAGTATCACAGCTGACCTGTTGACATACATATAGGTTTATCTAGTTTTGTTGACCTTGGATCAATCAACAAGACGGTAAATGTCGCCAGCAGAATGTGCCACGTGGCTGTTTCATCAGGTTCGGCTGTGATATTATGTTTGTTAAGCGAACCGCTAACTTCTGGATGATCCCGAGGTGGTTTGACTTAAGGGCATATACTACCTTATACAACAAAATGTTTGTGTATTTAAGAGTTATCTCATTAAATACATTCCAGCTAATTTTATTGAATACCACCTTGAACGTTTTCAATGCATAAACATTTGAATGTTTCTATGATTGATTTATACAATCCTTACCATCATAAATGGTTAACGTATTTTCATTTATTAAGAAATCGTTTCGGAAAGATGGCGATTGTCAAAATAAAGTAGCATTTCTCCCACCACCACTTTAGGTTCCTCACTCCCAACTTACTCGTTAAACCTGCTAGGATTTGGTAAATAAGTTTGGTTATCCACTTGTGGGCAACACAATGGAAATTATTTTTTTTGTCAATCTTCTAATTATGATGTCAGGTAACAATGCCTTGCGGTGTCACCTTCTATTATGACGTCATACTTCATGGCAACTGTTTCCCAGATTGGAAGCACTAAAATAGTTTTCTCAAGAACGTTTTGAAGAAAAATGTCCCTTGATAGTTTAGTTAATTTTCAAATGAAAATGGCATTCGGTAAACCTGGTGCTTTACACAATTAAAATTAACTAACTCGAGTTAGAAAAGAAAAAAAGATAAGCAACCGCAACAAATTGGGGACTTCCATATAATCTTCATTCATTATGTTTGTTTATCTGTTGAAGTATTTGAGGACTGCAAACGTTTTATCTTATTGGGGAAAAATGGTTGTAAAGCTGTTTCCTGGGTCTGTTAACAAATTATTTATTTACATTTTCATGATGATATTCATTCATTTGCTTCCTAAGCTTCAAACACACATAAAGTGCTCGAAATTTGGAGTATTACATAACTCTACTTCCGGTTTGATAAAACACCAAGAAGATTGGTGTCATTTGAGGGTATATACGATTTTCACCAACACAATTCTTCTGCGATGTTCCTTTAAAGTTAACATATAAGCCGATATATAATTAACACATTGTATTTTACCTATGATTTGACAGAAACATGGGAAGAATACAGCTAGTGACGGCATGCTGCCTGGTATTGATGGTGATCAGCCAGAGATCTGTCAACGCCCAAGGCTTTCAACAACAGGGGGGAATGATGAACGGTCAATTCAACAACGGATTCAACCAAAACGTGCCGGGAATGGCTAATAATTTCCAGCAGCAAAACTCATTCAGAAACCCCATGATGAACGGCATGATGAACGGCATGAATAACGGCATGAATAACGGATTTAACAACAACCAGTTCGGTGGTATTGGCATGGCCGGAGGTGGCTTCCAGAGGGGAGGAATGAACGGGCAAGTTACCGTACCCTTCCTCGGAGCAGGCGGAGCTGGAGGCTTCAACAGTGGCATGAACAACGGCTTCAACAACTTCAACAATGGTTTCAACAACGGATTCGGCAATAACCAGTTCGCTGGAGGATTCTCACCCCAGGCATTTGGAGGTCCTTTCGGGGGCAACAATGGGATGAACAATGGGATGAACCGTATGGGTGGTGGTCAATTTGGACGACAACAGATGGGATAGATGGAGAATATACCCTTTTTGATTCTTTCTGCCAAATACGAACTGTCATTTACACATTTTAATGTACAATTAATGTATATATTGACACGTGTTGTTATATGAATATTTTATATCACACAGTGGTTTGTACAAGTTAATTGGTACCGTAAAATGTTATGCTATACACTCTTAACTTTTAATAAAATAGAGTACCATCGTCATATTTGTTTACCATGATTTCGTTCGTTTAAATCTAAAAGCAATTGTAGAATTAATTATAAAAAAACAACTACTGCTGTTTTATATAGGAGCAAAAATACATTTTTTATGGCACAATTGTAAGTTATTTGTAAATAATATTTATTAACGGAATACTTTATAAAAAAACTGCTTAATTTATTTCTTTTGCTTCCGAAAACCGTTTTGCAATCGTAAAACATTTACTGGTGTCGTTTAATTAATTCAAATGCTTGTTGATATTAGCCATACATCCTTGTATTTAATCGTTATTTTTGAATACCTTACCAGATTCATGTATCTATGTGTTGCCGTGGTAAAAATCTTGCTGTTTTTTTTTATATATATTTCTAAACGTTATTGATTGACAATAATAGAGGCAACAAAAAATAAAACACTATCTATGTATACTAGTCTATATTTAATGTTGTACTTGTCCAAAACACGTTATCTTTGTCCACACTTTGTAACTCACCATATTAAAGTGATCGTTGTTCCATGTTAAACTAACGTAGTTAAGGTTACCTATGTTCAACGCTATACACACCTGGTTACCGTAGTTTATATTCATTATTAAACTTACCCGGTGCATGTAATCTATCTTCAGTGTCGATCATACGCGGTGGCTTGCGACCACCCTGTCAGTTGTTGAAAGCATTTTCTGTCAAATTAATGCTATATAAATGCATATTAAATTAATGCATGTACACATTCGTCTCACTGTAAGCATTCCATAGATATCCACAAGTGACTGTCGTTTATTACATTTCGCATGTTTTTTTTTAGCATTATTAAGGATTCCTGTCCCGCTGCAGGCAAAGTACTATAACACTCCACTTTAGTTCTTCGTAAATACCGTAATATCCCCTTAATTTCGTGTGAGATATAACTGATAGCCCAGGGTGCTACCGTTGAGCAGTCAGCCCTGTTGGTCAGACAATAAAAATGATTGGAGGTGAAGGGTTCGAATCATGGTCTGGCCCCGTTGCATTTTTACACTCAGAACACTGCTGTTGATTCTCATTTTTGATTCATTATTAATTTCGCCTGTATTAATTTTTTTTCCTAAAAATTTGCAAGATTTGGCTTCTTTGCTGAAAATATACATCGAAGCCAAATAATCATGCCTTAATGCAATTTTAATGTTTTTGACCGTGGTCCAGGCATCCTTAAGTCACGATGGTAACTTCATTAATACGCAATGATCTTTACAAAACGCTGTTACCCACTGATTAATATATTTGCGAATAAGTTCTAAAAGATATATATGTTAAATATACTGTTGAAAAACTTTATGAGGGTGTAAAAACAGAAAACAATATAGAAAACCACCTATTCGAATAAAAAACAGTAACACAGGTATGTCGAAAGTGACTATTTTGATGGCATCTTAGTATGTTATAACATCACAAATGATATCACGTAAAAACCCACCGTTCTGCAGGGTTGCTATGTACTGCTTTGTTTAGCATTTTCAATAATATGAAATTAATTCATTTTTCCTAGCGTTTTGAACCAATTGATCATATGGATTCTATGGGTTTAGTTTAACAATCAGGACAATTGCATTATCCTAATAATTAGACAATAGTTAAAGAACTAGATTTACAGTTTAAAGTGTGGGTATAGAAAAAAAAATCAATAAATTAACTAATTATGAATACCTTTTTCAAAATTGCGACTTTATTATATGATGAAATACTGACGTGTCGATATTACCGATAAGTTCAATTTTATTAAACCGGATATGGCAAAGGATAGAAAGTTTAAAACTGATAAAAACATGCAATACAATGAATTTTTCCTTTTTTTCTAGATGTATTATATAACATATATTAATATATTCAAACCATCTACAAATTTCAACATATCTATTCGATATTGTCCTTTGTTTACATTGCTTATGAGTTATTCAATGTAATTGTAATGTTTTATAATAAAACAATCTATATATAAGTATTGAGTGTGTTTTGTTTATTATTCTGCTTTGTCCTATTTTAATAATTACATGCGAATATCAATATAATATACTTTTCACAAATACATTTCAAATTAGAACACATTTCACGTTGACTGACTCCATGCCATAGTCGAATAGTCAACGCAATTGCTTTAATGTCAGAAAAAACATTTTCCACGACGCTCATTTGTTTTAACGATCCCAATCTATATAAACTTAAAGAAAAACTATAGACAGGGATACGTACTATTTTATCACGATAAAATGCATGTCATCATTATTATTTTGTAGTTAGAAAACAAGCAATTAGAATGACCAATGAATCAAACTGAAAGGGATGCAATCTCATACTATCGTATGATTGACGAAACGATTACTGAAAATGAAGCGATTAAGTTTCATCATATGAAATGGAGTGACTTTCTAACAAAAGTTATGTTTTATCATTATTTATTATCCAACGCCATCATTTTGGCTTCATATTTAAAGATTTAATGGTGACGTAATAATAAGTACAATTACGGGTAGTGTTTCATTGGTACAATTACTAGGGACCCTTTTTTTACAAAACTCATATTGAATTGCATATTATGTATAGTATAACATTCCAATTATATCATGTTTAAAAATAGCATTGGATAAAAACATTAAAAAACATTTTTTTCAGTTCGTATGAAAAACGTGATATGCACGACATCATTTATATCTCATAGCTTGGCCGGGATTCATCATTTCTTTTTTACATTGTAACTGTATCGGTTGTGGTTGTATTCCACTGATTACATGGAATGAAACGAACAGGAGATCCAAAAATCACACTCTTAACGTCATATTGTTTGCGTTTGTTGACAAAAACAGATTCTGAGAAGCAAAATGAAAATTAATTTAACTGTTTCCAAGAAAAAAATGTATATACACTGTGCAGATAGATATCATCGCGTGGATCTTCTTTTGGCAAAAATCAGAAATATAATGCTAATTCAAAATAGACTTTCATAACATAAGCACATGTTTAAGATCGATAAGATGTGAATTTCTTTGGGCACGCACCGTCATAATTTAAATGCATGGTTTTGGACACTCTGCAAAATACCATTCATCTCTTATCTAAGTATGAGCGGGCGTTTTGCGGTATTATTTAATTCGTCCACAAGCCGTTTGGCTGGAAGCGGGTTCTAACCCAGAAGGTGACAGGTCAGTCATTACGTTTTTCCTAGACTAGTCGTCACCTACCTGTTTTACAACCATGTTATACACAAGCCTACGAAATTTTCTTTTACGTGTAATAGTCTATTTAGTTTAAGTCTAGACACAGTAACAGTGCCAAAATCCCTAATGAGGTATATACTCTTTAACAAATAAAATAATTTCATGTTATTTTTTCAATCAGCGAAATTTTGATCCCGCAAATTTGCACATTTGTTTCCAAACTGTGAAAGGTAAGACGCAAAAATTAAACGCTCTAATTAAAGACATAAACAGTTCAAATAACCATTACAGGCATAAAAGTTACACCAGACATGTATATATATTTACAATGTAAAAGGAACATATGTCGGTGGAATTGATTACAAATTATTTCTGGTGGGTTATTTTAAATAAAAAAGAATGTCTGTTTTCAACATGCTAGAGATATATTTTATTGATTTATGTTGCTTACATATTTAATTGTTACTAGCTATATAGTAGTATCGACAAATATTAAAAAAGTGTGCACTTGTGGGGAAATGCTAAATCGGGGATTTATGTAACAGATGGCTACACAAACTTAAAGACAACGTCTGGAAGCACACTTTGACATATACTGGCCTTTGAAACTTACGAACGTTTTAGTACAATCAAACGTTTAATGAAATATTTTGAAAAAATTGAGAAAAAAACGAACATCAATCACTGCAAAGTTGAGATTGGCTTTAAGATTAAGACACCTACCTTGTCCGAAAACAATGCCAACATAGACTGTTAATACAACTATACCAACTTCTTAATGCAATATTTCTTCTCCTGAATGACATGGGTCGTTTTGATAAAAAATAACAATACAAATACATTAAGTGTAAAATGTTTTTTTATATTCGTTTTTGCTACGCTTTCTCACTGAATATACACCGTTCAACACCCCTATTTTTGATTTTTTTTACGAAGTTAAACGGAATTTAGTCCTCACCAGCTAAGCTGTATATACTGTGCGTGAATATTTAGGTCGATAGTAGCGATCTGGATAAACATAATGTTGTGCCAATCATGACCACATACTCGATAAAACATCAATATTCATGTACTTCACTGACCAGTTATAGTCGACTTGTTAGGTTAACGATGAAGCCAAATGTCAGGCAGGGAATAAAATAATGTCTGTCTGATTGACACACGGGTTGCATATATTGAGTATGAATTTGGGGTATAAAAGAAAAGGGAAAATTCTCGCCAGGTATTGCACGTCACTTGGTATCTGCTGAACTAGAACGGTAAGTACAAAATTATAGATCTTAATTTGCCGGCAGGCGAAATCAAGGTAATATACCTCAAAGGGATATTTGGATTTAAATGGCAATTCAAACATAATATCTATAAAATCTAAACTATTGCTCAATAATTCATAACTAAAAAAAAACTAGAAAAACAACAGTCAATGCGCTGACTGTTACTCTGTATGATTCTTCCTGTGTGTCGGTATAGATAGTTTTCGTTTGAAGCGAATTACTTGAAATGACACATTTAGGGCATTGAACAGGCGTATTTCCACATATTCGATTTGATCAAATAAATTTCAAACGTGTTAGATAAAAGTTTTGTAAATCAGCGTTATAACTGCAGATGTTATTGTAAATTATCAGAGATTGAAAAAATACATCATCTTATTTACTGTGAAACGTAAATGGTTATTTGACTTGTTAATCTATGTAAAAATATATATATTTTGTTTTCTTATGAGAAAAGTGAGTTTGATTATTAATCAGGATTTTTTTTATCAGTGAAGGATATATAGATACAAATGATCATCTTTGCAAAATATATAGATACTATTTTATATATATCAGATAACGCTCTTCCTCTTTTATACAGTGTAAGATAATCCAGTTATTAGCGATATATTTTGTTTGGTTCCATTTCAAGTTTTGTAACATACAACATACTATTGTTTTAATTGATTGATTGCATTGCTGCTGGGAATTCTTAATTTCTTATTCACACTTTATAATAACCACCAATTTTTATTATTATTCTATCCATTCTTTTCGGTTATCCTGCAATTTACATGATTATTGCTTATTTTCTGTATACATTATGTACAAATGTACAAACCTTTATTGCTGTAATCCTTCGATATAATTACCATTTGGACTGCGAAGTAGCGGTGTATTGCTTATTTCCTGTATACATTATTTACAAATGTACAAACCTTTATTGCTGTAATCCTTAGATACAATTATCATTTGGACCGCGAAGTAGCGGTGTATTGCTTATACATTATGTACAAATGTACAAACCTTTATTGCTTTAATCCTTTGATTCAATTATCATTTGGACTGCGAAGTAGCGGTGTATTGCTTATTTTCTATATACATTATGTGCAAACCTTCATTGTTGTAATTGTTCGAAACAAGTGTCTACGAAACCTACTGTCCTGTCTTAGAGATTAAAATCAGTTATTGGTAATTAAGTATTAAGTGTTGTAACATTTTCATTCTAATGGGGACAATGTCCCTTTATAATGTAAGAACAATAGCCGAAACGTTATTATAAATTGAATAATTTTACGGTTTTCATGCAATGAAGCGGTTTTTTTAAACTAATTTAAAACATAATTAACTAAATCAGCCATGTAAACTTTGCAGGATTTAAACTTTGACGTACAGTAGTATTCTTGTAAATCAACAAAGTGATTTTTTAATCGTATGCAATTTATTACTGATACGTAATTTGTATATTCATTTCTATCAGTCATCGAGTGTCCATTTACAGCATTGCTGAAAATTTCATCGACTATAACATAGTTGTATTATACAGAATCGTGTTCCACATATTCATAGCAATATGATATTAACATCGGATGATCACATGTATAGTGATATATTATTCATTCCTTGTTTTCACTGCATACCAATCCATTACCCTACCATATTTCCGTATTTTTTATGTTGTTCATATATTTCTTCATTCCTGTAGCTAGTTTCAAATGATTGATTATGAAGCAGGTAACAAATTTACATCAGTGTCATGAAACTTGATTTTGCTTCCTTTTCTTTTTTATATAATGTACAATTTGTATTTGAAGGTATTGTCAAATATTTGAATAAAACAATGTTTAATCCGACATATTTCTGCGTAAAAATAATAAGCGACATCAAGTAAGCTATTCATTCTATTGAATAAAAAAAAAGAAAATATTTCAGTTGTACAAAAATCATGAAATGATCAAACACTGACAATTTGTTCATTAGGTAACACTGTATACCAGGAACCTTTCGCCGCAGTTTAACATTCGCTGTACCTAAATCGACGAATTTATGATGACAGCGAAGATTTAGTTAATAGCATACCAGATACTAAACTAGTGAGAAGGGCGGAATTACCACTAGGCGAATATGGATTTCAGCAATGAACGGCGAAAATTTGACTGGGCGAAATTGTCTAAGAATACAACAGTCTCTCAAACCAATTGACAAATTAACTATGGAAAACTATAAAATATTATTGTAGATAGAATTATTTGTCAATTTGTTAATCATTTTATATTGGAAACGAAATGGATTTAATCCTTCATGTATTATTTTGAAGACGCAGTTTCCAAGATGAAGTACAATCAACTATTTGCTGCCACGTTGGTGTTGGGTCTCTTGGTGGGCAGTTCTTTGGCACAGTTATCGTTTACCAATGCAGGTCTCGCTGGTACAGCTCTTGGGCTTGGGGCCCTATACTATCTATACAACCAGAATAACCGGGTACCGCCAATCCCACCAATATTTCCGCCACCAATGCACTTTGGCCCATCCTGGGGTCCAAACCCTTTCTGGCGACCACCTCATCATCAACGTCCTCCTCCTCCACCATTTTATGGAGGCCATTACAGAGGTATGTATGATCAAGTGTAAGACAGTCTATTTATTTCAATGCAATCGATGAAATTTGATTATTGATAGTTTTAATTCCTGCTACACTGTTTATGACTTCTCGGTATTTCGGTGTTCTATGTAATCGTATATCTAATTATAACGACGCTTGCCAAAAAGCATCGATTTTTCACAGGAATGACCAATTTTACAATTGTTTTTTTTTCATTAAATTTTCTGAAGAAAACGATACCTCTCTAGAGTTTGTGTTCTTTTGTAAATAATAGTCATACAACTAAATTTTCCTTTTTGTTCATGGGTAGATTTCAACAAACATTATAGCAGCAATCTACGATTTCTACATCAATATGTGAAAATTAATTGTTATGATATCTTGAGACATGCTGTCATTAAAACGTGTGTTTCTTAATGCAATTCAGTTTTAATGGTTAAAAAAAACATTCATGGGTTCTGCTATTTCAGGAAGTAGTTATCAATTTCAGTATATAACTATAAAACATGATTGACAAACCACCCGCAAATTAAAAGTTGTTCATTCTGTAAATTTAAAAAAAATTGGTCTCTTTAAAGAATGACAACTTCATATTCTATGTTCTGTAACATCTAAATATGTCACCATCATATCATGTTGATAATACAAACGTTAGCGCTGATGGGCTTTTGTTGACGATAATATAACCTTTCCAAGATGACCTATGTATTATAATCTACAGTGACGTGCCATACGTCTTTTCCCCACTGGATCCTATGTTGATTTATATTTATACGCTCGTCGAATGACGGGACGTATAATGTTCACGCGGGCGGGCGGGCGGGCGGGCGGGCGGCACACTTTAGTTTCCGCTCAATAAATTGAGTAATTTTAAATGGACTCGTTTCAAACTTGGTAGGAAGGTTTTTTGCCATAAAAGCTCGGACACGTTTGATAACCAAAATTATTTGCCCGTTATTTACGGAGTTATGGCCCTTTGTAGAATTGCCGAAACAGTTTCCGCTCAATAACTTGAGTAATTTTGAATGGACTCGTTTCAAACTTGGTAGGAAGGGTCATTTCTATGAAAGCTTGCACAAGTTCGATAGCCATTATCCGCCTGTTATTAAGGGCGTAATGGCTCTTTGTAGAATTGCCGAAACAGTCTCCGCTCAATAACTTGAGTAATTCTAAATGGATTAATTTCAAACTTAGTAGGAAGGTCCATTGCAATGAAAGCTCGGACAATTTCGATAACCAAAATTATTTGCTGGTTATTTATGCAGTTATGGTCCTTTATAGAATTGACGTAACAGTTTCCGCTCAATAGCTTCAGTAATTTTGAATAGATTCATTTCAAACTTCATAGGAAGGTTCATATATATGAAAGCTTGCGATAACCAAAATTATTTACCGGTTATTTACGGAGTTATGGCCCTTTGTTGAATTCCCGAAACAGTTTCCGCTAAATAACTTAAGTAATTCTGAATGGATTAATTTCAAAGTTAGTAGGAAGATTCATTGCAATAAAAGCTCGGACAATTTCGATAACCAAAATTATTTGCTGGTTATTTATGCAGTTATGGCCCTTTGTAGAATTGACGAAACAGTTTCCGCTCAATAGCTTCTGTAATTTTGAATGGATTCCTTTTAAACTTCATTGGAAGGATCATTTCTATGAAAGCTTGCACAAGTTCGATAACCATTATCCGCCTGTTATTAAGGGAGAATTGACGTAACACTTTCCGCTCAATAACTTGAGAAATTTTGAATGGATTCATTTCAAACTCCAGCCATAATTTACGGACTTACGGCCTTTGTAGAATTGTCGGAACACAATTTCTGCGCAATAACTTTATGCACTTATAGCCCTTTGTGGCAAACTGCTCATTTGACATCTGACGGGCGTATTATGTACCGCTTCGCGGAACTCTTGTTTGTTTTTGTTTTAATTGTGACTTCATTTGATAAACCATTTTTGATCAAACTCAACATATTATTGAAGAAATATCGAGTTTTTCCTCTAGTAATATCTATATCATTACCCATGGCTCTGTTATTGAGACATTACTTTTCATCCCAGCATAATGCTATATGTTTACGTTATCCCATAGACACAATGCTAAAAATTGCCGTCAAAATTGTTTAGCCCAGTTAACTCATTGTGATCAGAATTCCACGAAAAAGAATATTATATGCATATAACATATAGAAGCGCTAACAAAATGTTTAAGCTGTATGTCAAATGTCATTAATATTTTCCAGAAGCAAATTAACATGGAATCCTCGGGGAAATGAAGTAACGTGACAGACTTTCACCACATCCCTGTAAAAACTAAAGCCTCTTATTCCGTCTTTGCGTATTGCAGAGTTATCTTCTCTTGTGAGCAGGTATTGATTGTTACGTCATTGGTTTGTGTGAGAAAATTACGTCGTTTTCTAAAAAATTGATGACGTTACTCTCACAAACCAATGACGTAACAATCAATACCTGCTCACAAGAGCAGATGACTCTGCTATACGAAAAGACCGAATAGTACCATATCGTTTCGTTGTCCCAGTGGGTTAACCGGGAGAAATATTTTGTACTATATTTGTGTTTTATAGGTTGAAAGGAATTAATCAGTTCAAGATATGAAGGTATGGAGTGACGGGCAACAATGGAACATGGACATGGGATACAGGGATCATTGAAAGGGACAGACGATTGCTCTTACATCGGTTGAGAGATTATCATTTTTACCATTAAACTGTATATACTTATTTATTTGAAATTTTGTGTGATGTATCTTCTTTCTTGAAAGGATGGTATTAATATGGTGAATTTCTTAAATCGAGGGTAACCTTTTGATAAATCCATACCCACTCAATGAATATGGTTATCATTTTGCACCGACATTGCGAATGAAACAATGTTATACAATGTTTGCCCTCGCCTAGGAGACCATCGTGTCATTCATAGAGATATGTTTTACCATGTCATACATTCTGATTTAAGACCTACATACTTACATACGCGACATACTTAATGGCTGCAATGCTATACATATTGACTTAAGCAATGTACAGAGTATCTACTGTATCTATATACATTATCGGTTTCATAAGTAACAACGACAGTAAGAAACAGTATGAGCACTGCACTCTTACAGACAAATATGTTTTGGATGCGTATGACTAAAACAGATATAGATATATATTTATATATAAACCGAAAGAAGTAATAGCGAAGGCCCCCACTGAAACAAGTCTATATCGCAAAAGAATACAATGAAAACATAGTCTTTACTGATATAGTATACTTACATTAAAGTATGTTTCGTCGAAACACTATAGCCGAATGTTATCTACAGTAAAAATTCATCTAGCAATCCTATGATTGTGTACAATAGATTAATAGATAAAGTGTAGATGAAAGCAGTGAATTAATTTACGTTAAAAGATTTACTGGAAACATAAGGTATCTAGTGTTATTCATAATTGTTAATTTTGAGGACGAATATAAAGCCAAAATAAAAATATCAATCTTAAAAGATAAAAAGAAAAAAAATGAATCTGAAAGTCTGTCTGATATGGGGAAAAAAGAAAAGTAGGGGAAAAAACCCTATAAAGACAAAGACATGATACAATGTAGCAAATATTATTGTAGATAGTATTAAGTTTTTACGAGGCTTTTGAATTGTGTAACGTCTAAAAAACGTGTTGTATTTTCTATTTATAAAAGGGTTCCGTAGAATCACTTGGAAATTGAAGATCTAACATCTTGTTTATCATATAATATGATTGCCCACCATGTGCTACAATGTAGCAATACTTTGTCAAATAGTTATCGCAGAATAATAATAAATACGAACAAAAACTGGTACATGGAAAAATCGATTTACTGGTTAATTGACCTCTCAAAATGGTAAGAAATTGTTGTTTTGTTTTTAGATTGCAAAAAGGTTTTCGATACATTTTAATAAAATACCAGATGATTAAGAAGTTGCTAACAACTGGTTTTGGTGAATTATTTATCAGCTTGAATGGAACATAGAAGGAAGTTTTTCAAATCATAATTTTGTTATGCTGCTTGCTTCATTATCCCGTTCGCCCATGTTTCCAAGCGTGTGCTTTATCTAATGCTTTCACATTCGTCTGGGAACTAGGAAATAAATGTTTAGTGCGTCCCTTGTATTTTTCTTTTCATCTAAGAACAATTTAAACAGCTGATATTTGCAATAAGAGGGAGTATTTTGGAAGAACGTTTGAGTGAAATACATGTAACATACGTAAGGGCAAAATTCATTGCATAGTTATTTACAAAAAATTATCGTCACATCGCTGAATGGTAGAATAATGAATTTGAAGAAAAAGCCTGAAAAAATATAGTAACTTATGAAAGGATCAATATAAGACGTAAAGGAGTTGATGACTCTTTGCTATACATATTGACATTGTATGGATTGTGAACCGAAAAAAGAGCCAAAACAGAAGTGTGGATGCATGACTGGTCTTCACAGCATAGTATAGTACTAGCCTCCACGTGTACAGTACATGGATGAAATAATTGAGTGTACACTTTTTATGTAAACTTATATTAATCACTCCTCCTGTTGGTCCTTATATTAGCACGCGGAAGGGCTTAATGTTGGAGGAAACCTGAATACCAGGAGAAAACCTACGCGGTCGGGCAGGTGACCCCATACCTTTTCACGTCCGATCGGGGAATCGAACTCCGGCCGCCTTGGAGAAAGGCGAGAGCGTTATCCCATACGTAACCCGACGACCCGAACATGCTACCTTTTACTGCAATTTGTAAAATTACCGCATGAATAGATTGACAGCCGATTTATTCTAGATTCTCAGCGTGTCTAAGCTTAGTTAAAATGCTTCCAGCAATTAAAGCTTTTTGAAAAAATGCCCAGCTACAATTTTTCTACTTGAATATTTTTTCCTTATTTGAAACTGAAGATCAGACATCCAAGTGGTCAAAATTATCATTTATTTTTCTGAATAATTCAATGTTCAAGAGGCAGATGGGAGCTAGCGCTCTGATTTTGAAACACTTTTGTTCTGGCATTACAACAGCTTAATGATGTCTGGTTAATACAGAAACCAATGTCTGAAGAAATATTACTAAGTATGAAAGAATATGTCGCCAAAGGCACTGATCATTTTCGCCAAAGCGGCGTTTTAACATAACGATTGCACACAGTTTCATATAAAAGAATATGGATATCGAAAGTAGCATATGTCAAGTCTATATGGTATGGAAGCGCTTCACATTTACATTGTTTTGTTCTTGTTACAGTTTAACAGCAGTTTTATGACACAATAGTAATAGTGCTACAGATAATATATAAGATAATATCTTCACGATGAGAAACAGAGTGCAAGTCACAACACACAATCAGATGCTTTATCGCTAATGATATGATAATTATGACATTATTGTCATTGTCCTGAGTCATGAATATATTTATGTGTTAATTACATAAATATTTTAAATATATAAAGTTGTCATCAAATCAAAAATAGAATCTGTGCAATATGGTACTGGAACGGTGTTTTTGGGCTGTTTGATCCTGTTAAAGGTAGGCCTGGATTATAAAGCTTGCTTTACATTTATTAAGATTATTGGTTGATAATGTTTTTCCAAGTTATCCCATAATACAAACATATCTTTGTTGCGTTGCTTGTTTTAAAAAATGCAGAACGTCTTTAAGTTTAAAAGCAACCTAAAATGAAAGTACTAATATGTGGGGCACTGCCTAGAGTAGCAAATATTATACCGAGGCGTCAACATTCCATAAAGTGGAACGTGTACATTGTGATTACCTTAGAATACAACTTTAATGATCGTGAAGTTTTAGCTGTCA